>OY365810.1:20470080-20557580 GCA_959347315.1 Bimastos eiseni
CAACTAAGTTAGAGGCATCAGCTTAGGTCTTGTACTCGCTGCCTTCCGTTCTTTATTTAGCTTCAACATCACGATGAACATTACTCAATGATGAAGCAGATGATAGGGTTTGGTGAGGTAGTGAGTGGGGGTAGTGAGGAGGAGGAGAACTGAGGCGCGTCAGCCTATTCATGGCATCACTCAATAGCAACTATTTACTGCGACCACATACGTCCGCCAGTTGTTTGGCACACGCCGATCATTCTGAATACTTCTCTCTAATTATGGACGAACTTAGCTACATTTAACTCTGTGACCGTCGACTGTTCACGCGTCATCGAAGCTCATAGAAAAATAATAATAAAAGTCAGCTCACGCTTTTAGGCCTATATATATACACACACGGTTAAGCATAACATATTAAAAAACGCCTCGGAAGGAGCGTCAGAGACACACAGCTGGGCATCGGATACATTTCTTATGGCTTTAGTACACGGCGTCAAGGTAACCTCGATGGTTCAAATAATATTTCAACTATAGTTAGGAATTGATCTCGGTTTAAACAGAGTACAGTATTTATGTTTACTTATATAACTGACATCTGAGTATGTGGTCCATGTATGAATTATGTTATGCTATACGCATCGTATAGAAATAGACTTATATCGTACATCATGTATACATCGTTGCATTGGTAGACTGAAATATAGCTCTACTAAAATAAGATACAATTATCCAATCAAATGAGTCCCAGTAAGATAATTAATGCCAAGCAGCTTTTGGGTTGACTTATATTTTTAATTGATAAAATTTAATTCACTGTGCATGTTTTATGAAAGGCATTGCATTTTTCCTGTTATAATTGAGCCTTCAGCTTCAGAAACATAAAGATGCAGAAACAACAATGTACTAAAATTCTTTAGAAGAGACGATGTACTGAAATGCTGTAGATGCTCGCTGTAGATGCCGCGATGTGCCAAAGAGTTCTAGTAACGGTGATGTACTATAAAGATGTAAAAACTATGATATCATCTTAATAATCTTATAAATAAAGGAGACTCTCTGTGTGTCACTCTGTCCGCAGTTTTACAGCAATTAACTTGAAACCTTCACCGTTGGCTCGGGGAACACCTGGGACACGCAGTAGAGGGATTCCTGAACTCCGCAGCCGTCCTCTTCCTGGTCTCCAGGGTCAAAAACCTATGGCGCACCTCTCAGACACCCAAAAAAAGCAAAGTTCCCTTCTTATTTGCCAGGATTGTGTCACCTGCAAGATATCGTACGGGTCGTTTGCAAAGTCGGTCACGTGTACTTTGTACGCATCAGCGTTGTTGCCAAGTGCCTGGACTTGACTCCAGGATTTAGACCTCGCACCGAAAAGAAACGAGAAGATTTGCTATTGCAGACTTGATTTGGAATAGCGCCGGTGAATAAGCTGGTCTCTCTGACGTGGCTTTTGTGGGCACTGAGAAATTTTCGATGATTTACTTTACATTCATTAGAAACATTATACCAACCAGGTGAGTAAGTTATTTCACGAAGTGCTTGCTATCATACTTTTAGAGGGTAGAGGTGTATTCAGAGTATACACAATTTATATAAACATTTATTTACATGTACATGTATATCTAGATTCTTTGTGTGTCAGTCTCTCCGTTTATGCATTTGAACACTTTTACAGTTATTCACTCGAAACCTACGCTCGGGGAACACCTTGGACACCCAGTAGCGGGGCTGGTGAACCATACCGCCGCCGTCTTCCTCCTCTCCAGGGCCAAAAACCTGTCTTTACCCGGACGAACGCCGGGTGCCCCAGCTAGTACTAAAAACAATATGGAAACGACTATGTACTGAGAAGCTATATAAGCGGCGATGTAATTTAAATCTGCTGCTAGACGATTGACTGTTCGGGTGATCAGCAGAAGAAGCAACTCAATGAACGCCAGATGTCGCTGAAGTAAATCTAATCATTCCCAGTACAGGCAAATAGCTATTGACGGTGGTTGGGTTTCATTGAATAATGAGAGCGAAGTCTTGACTCCCTGGATCAGGTTTCGTTAATAAGCGATCCGACTCTGTGCCAGACCGACGACGGCAACCATTCGCCACATGCGATTTAGAATCTGCTGCATTCTGTTCGGCCACTTGCTATATATATCTAGTGTTTCTCTCGCGTTTATCGTCTAAGTCTTGTTATGT
Source organism: Bimastos eiseni (assembly GCA_959347315.1). Lineage (NCBI taxonomy): Eukaryota > Metazoa > Annelida > Clitellata > Crassiclitellata > Lumbricidae > Bimastos > Bimastos eiseni. The sequence continues at coordinate 20,472,259 of OY365810.1, forward strand.
TTTTGCCCACATTGTGAATCATCGTCTTCGGTATAGCTACTTTTTCATTCGTTTCTTGAATTGTGTGCAATGCGGTCAGTTGACATTCTTGTCAAATCTCGCACAATGTATCTATCTTTGCTGAACGTCTTTATCTATTTCATGGCAGTGATGTTATCATTTTGTCCTTTGCATTATTGGTAGTCCTGATTACGCAATTTTCAATGTGTGTAATGTGTATGTGGGATGGATAGGTGCCTGGCCGGATAGATAGAGACAGACAACCAGACAGACATAGACATAAAGAGAAAGAGTTGAATAACCGTCTCATATACTCTTCTTGTTATTCTGTCCCTAAAGATCTTGATAATTTTTTTAAATGTTTGGGACGTGGTTTCATTTCTCGGCTTTTTCAAATACCATCTGCGGCTATTAGACATACAAACGAGTTGTTTGGTCAATATACCTTCCTAACGTGGTTCTTCTATAGTAAATTTATACATGTACAGGCCCACTGAGAGGGGAAAGGGGGAACAAATGATCCGGGCTCCCACCCCAAACTAAATTAGTGAGGGCCCCCACCCTTTGATTATTTGTAAACTTTTTCTGTAATTATTCACAAATTTATTAGCAAATTACATTTGGCTTTATTAACCAGATTCCTACTTTAATATTCTCAATAAATTCAGAATGGGGTCTTTCTGACCTTTTTGCTAGCAAAAATCAATAACTGAATCAAATTTTAAAGTTTTGCCAACTCCACTTCAATGGCCAATGTTGCCAATCCATTGACTCTTTTGACATTGTTGCCCGCTGATACTTTTTGACTCGTTTCAACAAACTGAATGTTCTCTTTGCACTTGCAACGGAAGCTGAAAGACAAAAAATCCTCATGCCAACAATAAAATTGGGGAAGAGATTCTGTGGCAAATTTTCATGCAGTTTGTTCAACAACTGAAAAGGTTGAATAATTTTTGAGCCAATATTTCCTTGATTAATTCGTTTTAATGAATCAACTTCGTCTATTAATCCTTGCAAATGTCACTTTCACAAAATTTTCCAAAAATTACCCTGCAGTCATAATCTTCTTGAAGAGACTTCCCAAAAAAATCAAATTTGTTATAAGGACTTGACACTGCAACAAAATTTTTAAGTCCAGTTACTACGGAATAAAAAAATCGGATGAAATATTCCGTCGTTGGACTCATCCCTTGCAGACTTTAGGCCCAACAAGTAAAATTTTTTCAACAATTGCAGTTTGTGGATGTTTGTAGGCTTTCATTTTTTTAGTTAACTTTTACTTAAAATTAGGCATACCTAAAAGAGAAATTTTAAATATTTATATCTTTCATTACCGTTTAGCCTGACTGATAGTGAGGAATGATGATGAATAGCTAAAAACTTTGAAAAGTGATTGATGTATCATGCATGATGTAAGTTTAGTGCTTGTAATTTTTGCAACATTTTCTAGTAGGTCTACATTGTATTACAGTATACTGTCAATCAGTCTTTCATTCATACTCAAAAATATAAGTTGTACAGTTTGCTCTCGACGGGCTTGTACATGCATACTTGTTGTCCCACTGTCGTCTCTTCGGTTTAGTTAGTTCGAGCTACAGATCTCTTAACCGTGGAGCAATCAATTGCTACTGGTAATGATTAAGGGATATAATTATGAAAGCTTGTTCACCGCTACTCCATCAGAGATCTCTCCTATCAAACGTATTCCACTAAATGTCATTGCACACAGCAGTGCTGAGGTCTACTCTGATCATTATATTCATTGATTTCATTCGCAGCCATCTCAAACCCACACAACCGATTTTCTATACTACGACCAAATGAAATCAGATTTTGATCAGCCAGGCATCAGTAACACGAAATGCTAATCGTAATCGCTATAGTTAACTTCAATTTTTGAAGCGCCCTTGAAACCAGGCGCAGGACGCCAGCTTATTTACAAATGCTGCGTCTTGTCAGCGGGTTTTCAAAGGGTATTGTCAAAAGGAGGCCTCGATTCGGTTTCCAGGGGTCCAGATGTTAGACTCTAATGATGTAATATACATATATCATTTGAGAGATATTCATTGGACAAGTTGACTTACAATAAATAGTTTCTACTTTGGTGGATAACTTGATTTCATTTGTAAATTTGTCCAGTTATGTTGCCTATGTTGGGCAATCTCCTCCTAGCCCTGATATGTGTCGATTGTAGGCCTAGGCATTTGTCTGCACAGACTTTACCAAGTTTAAACTTTCTAAGTCAGTATTGCTAATTAGAATAAAAATAGTTCGGTGTTCGTTATCGCGATTCTCACACACGGTAGATCAAGCACTCATCAGATGTCATTGACTGTACGGGGAACACGATCTGGCAAGTACTAGAATGGAATGTATGTCTTTGAGGCAAGAACATCTTTGGATGATACGGGGAAAATTGGCTAATTTCTCACTGAATCCGAAGGCAATTAAGTGCTAAGAAGCTTTCGTCATAACTAACTCAACGATGTACAATGGGCCTATTTCGAGAATTGTGTGCAGGGTCGGAACAGTACATCAGAGATCTGCAATAGCTAGCAACTTGTATTTCAGCCTTAGTAAAATCTTGAGTCCTGTAGCGTACCCACAAGTGCTGTTCGTCCGGTTTTAATCACGAATGCGTAAACTGGAGAATTAGATGCGAGTAGTGACAGCAACAGATGGCGATATATGTGACATCTATTGGAATTCATCGGTGGTGACACATGCAATCAATATGTTAGGTCCGCTTAGTGCGAATTAATTTTGTTTACAAGCTTATTACTGGCGAGTGGAGAACATAGACAAGTCTAGGTTAGACGGGATATCAGAGGCTAGGATAGGCTAGACGAGAGACTATATATGCATAGCTAGAAGAGGGACTAGGCTAGCCTGGGCTAGGTTATGAACTGTTATTAGATTAAGTTAGATTACATAAGATTAGATTAGGAAACTATTCAGAGTAATGTCATTACATTCAATGAAAACGGAGCCACGTCTGAGAAGACCATAATGACCCATTAGACATAATGAGACCGGACATGAAAGTTCCAGTCTACAGACAAAATTATATTACTCAGACTAAGCTGGTATAGGCGAGACGAGAGACTATGGACAAGTATCACAAGTCTATATATAGGCTAGACGAGAGACCGTGGCCTAAATTAGGCTATAGATAATAGGCCACAATTGGCCACCAGTCTACACTATATCATATTAGATTACACGTAGGCTAAGTTAAATTATATTGGATTGGGAAACTATTCATTGTCATATCATTTCGAAGCTTTCAGTGGTCTTTTCAAAGGTCATTCTCCTGTCAAACGTCATTGTCTTTTCAAATGTCATACTCCTGTCAAAGATCATTGGCTTCTCAAAGGTCATTCTCCTGTCAAAGATCATTGTCTTTTCAAATGTCATTCTCCTGTCAAAGATCATTGTCTTTTCAAAGGTCATTCTCCTGTCAAAAATCATTGTCTTTTCAAAGGTCATTCTCCTGTCAAAGATCATTGTCTTTTCAAAGGTTATTCTCCTGTCAAAGATCATTGTCTTTTCAACGGTCATTCTCCTGTCAAACGTCATTGTCTTTTCAGAGGTCATTCTCCTGTCAAAAATCATTGTCTTTTCAAAGGTTATTCTCCTTTCAAAAAATCATTGTCTCTTCAAAGGTCATTCTCCTGTCAAAGATCATTGTTTTTTCAAAGGTCATTCTCCTGTCAAAGATCATTGTCTTTTCAAATGTCATACTCCTGTCAAAGATCATTGGCTTTTCAAAGGTCATTCTCCTGTCAAAGATCATTGTCTTTTCAAATGTCATTCTTCTGTCAAAGATCATTGTCTTTTCAAAGGTCATTCTCCTGTCAAAAATCGTTGTCTTTTCAAAGGTTATTCTCCTTTCAAAAATCATTGTCTCTTCAAAGGTCATTCTCCTGTCAAAGATCATTGTCTTTTCAAATGTCATTCTCCTGTCAAAAATCATTGTCTTTTCAAATGTCATTCTCCTGTCAAAGATCATTGTCTTTTCAAATGTCATCCTCCTGTCAAAGATCATTGTCTTTTCAAAGGTCATTCTCCTGTCAAACGTCATTGTCTTGTCAAATGTCATTTCCCTGTCAAAGATCATTGTTTTGTCAAATGTTATTCTCTTGGTTGGACGCATAAGTAAAACAGAAATCTTACGACAGGATTTTAAGCTCCAGACTTACGCTGACGTATTCATTTCGCGGACTTCAAAAAGATACAGGATTCAACACAAGGTGGTGTAACAGCCACCTGTTTGGATTTGTGGGCGCGAAGAAATTTCGGAGCTATGCTTTGAATCACCTTATAGTGTTCACTGTATGTATCTGCAACATTATGTCCACACAGGGCAACGGGTCTAAGCCCCTTGGACATGATCCTCCGGTACATAAGCCTTCCAGACAAAAGCTCTCCGGATTATTAGCCCCAAGGCTAGGACATAAGACCCCATTTGGTGTATAGGCTCTCCGAATGGCATGAATGATAGGTACAAATCAACCAATCACAAAATCTTGTATGACGACAACGCGTGTCATTGGTTATAGGTATTAGGTAACCGACTGCAATTAGTTACTAATTAGCCTTCAGCTCTTAACAAAGACTCGTTAGTGATTGCTTTAACAGCCGATGAGTAAGAAAAATATAATTCATACCAGTTATCAGTTTGTCAGTTTGAAATTAATAAAGATAATATTATTAAGTTGGATTGATGAAGAACATATAATTTTATTGCAATAAGCCTTAACTTACATAAGGGTGCTTTTGTCTGGAGGCTTCTGTCCTACGCTAAATGTGGTAGCAGCTTTTGTCCTACACTCGTACACGACACCCAATATCCACCCATGTGCATGGCATTGTATCTTCTAAAGTTCTTTGATTAATTCTCTAACCATTGCAGATTCAGTTGAATCAATCATGCAATCGTTCTTGGTCCAGGTTCGAGCATTGCCACATCGATGACGTCACGCCATCCGTCTCCCTTCGTTTGATTCCAACATTAATAATTGCTTTCTTCATGGCGGTCAAGTGTTTGTTAGAGCGGAAAAGTTGCAAGCGTATAGAATACCAGCAGAAAACCGTTAGGAATGAATGCACACAATAAGAAAACCGTCGTGCGTGTTTACAACGGGCCTTTGTAACGGCAAACACAACGACATGTCGGCACAAGCTGGGTCGTCCGAAAATTAACACAGCTGCAACAGGTAGACACCTAGATTCAGGACCAGGAAGAAGTAGAACTAATTAAAACATTTGTGTGTGAGTAGTTCTCTCTGATCAAACATGTCGTCATAATTACTATACGAAAGAGAATTCATCTGTCTGTCTGTCTGTTTAGCCACCTGCATGGTCATCATTTTAAAGTGGCATAATGTGTTTTTCCAATGCTTCGGACATAGACGGACGCGCACAGAGGGGGTGGGAGCGGGGGGATGAGTGACTGGTGCGCTCGTCGTGACGATAGAAGGAGGCGATATGGCGAAGCAGTCAAATTTCTCATTGGTTATTTCAGTTAAGTCGTATAAGTAGGTCCTTTATCATCCTATGCACCTGCGCAGTCATAGTCGAACGTGCTTAGTCGACTTATTGTTATTGTTCGCATAAATTGACTTCTACCTCAGCACGCTGTGCACAGGTAGACACAGAGCGGTTGTGTACACATGAAGTGGCGTGCGCACGCTGTGCGTTGAGTTCTCACTAATACCAAATGCATCGTAGACCGTAATATGAACAGAATCAGTTCGGCCCATCAGAGATGCTGGTCAACTAGAAGCATTGCAACATCCATTAGGAAACACATTGTAAGAGTCACTTGATGCATGTCGAACGTTGAGAAAGATACCAGTATATAGGTTATATATATCACTATGATACGACAATTTCATTATTATCTGTTTCTGCCAAAGTTCTTACAAAATGGGGACATCCACGTAGCTATGACAATATCTCTCCCTCCTTCAGAATGAACGGGAAGCCATGTGTAATGCCTCGTTTTGGTCTTTGTTCAGTAATAGTGAATTTAGCAAAGAATTTCAACAGTATACGGATAGAAGTCGCTAAGGCCTATGTCAGTGTTGGGCACGAGACCAAAACCTCGAGACCTAAGACCGAGACCAAGACCGGATGGTCCGAGACCAAGACCAAGACTGATGATCTTTTTTATAAACAATTCAATTTATTTAGACGCTAAAACGGAATACTACGCTTAAAACATGAATTTTATTGCTGAAGAATACTAATCTTAATAATGGACCAGAAAACAGTTTCACCGGTCAGTCAGAACTTTTTCGGGTTCAGCCCTTGGCTTCGGCCAGAGAATATCACACTATAAATTACTTACAGCATAGGTAAATACTAAATACTTTAAGACAAGTAGATTAATGTTAAGTTTGAATGATGTAGGTCTACTTGTAGGCCTACTCGGAATTGTAGGTTAATAGTGACTAGGCCTACAAGTGGCAGACCACATGATTATTAGATTATTCCAGATCTCCTTGAAATTTTTGAAAGCAAATTTTGAAATGGCTGGTTCCGTTGCAAATGCATTATTTGCCCACAGTAACATGTATATATAGATAGTCTAAACACCTGTGTCTCTAATCGAAAATAACCGACAAATAGCAAAGAAATTGCTCTGATACGCAAATGACCAAGAACACTAACCTAACACGGGGACCAATCCAAGACCGTTCCTTTAAGACCAAGATCGACGCATCCGAGACCAAGACCAAGACCGCAGTTTTCCGGTCTCGAGACCACATCCCTGGCCTATGTGCAGGGAAACCATTTAGGAAAATTGTTTATTTAGGCTCTGTGACCTTCTTTATTGTTATAATTAATATTATTATATTACTACAGATTATTGCCAGGTTTCGTTTCTATTCCTCACAATATAACAAGGTTAAGTCGACGAAGCTTTTCGTACAAACATGCAAGGGTGAGAATCAGTTTAAGCCACGTGATAGCAAGCTATGAATTTGCCATTTATTCATCAGATACATGAAATGTAAATCGATTGATTCGGTCTTATGTGAAGGTTATGCAATGTCTGGCGATGAGGATCAAATGCTGTGAATAGCAGAGAATTTTTCCTTCATTCTGGACTTGTGAAACTGAACGATCAGAGAAAATTCCAAAGTGGAAATTATGTCCCTTCTTAAGACTCGTCGCAAACAGTTCGTTGGATTGGATTAAGTCACGACTTTTCAACGGTCGTGATCTGCCTAGGTACAAAAATGGCCAGCCAATGACTCAGCCGAGAGAAAGAGAGAGATTAGGAACCACATTCCTAACTAATTAAGCCGCCTATACTCGTACATAAAGACTCGTTGTTCTAGGCCTCTACAGCTGTCGAGTGCAAAGGAGTTTCGTCATCGTCCGAAGTCTAGCGTTCAATTATTTTACGACCAATCTAGATAACCATGCGCAGGTATAACGAGGGGCAGGCAATCATATCGCGCGCGCACACACACACACTTATCATAAAATAGGTATTTGTATACGTGTCTATTGACTAGGCCTACGTCACATTTAATCCTAGATATGCAAACTATTTCAGTTCACCTCGTAGTTACCAGTTCCGCCGTCTGTTTGTGCCAACCCATGGTCGTAGAATTAACTGGTCCTCTATTTTATCCAGGTACACACAAGGCCTTCAGGGCTGACCAATTCAGTCTGCCTCCCCTATGAGTGGCTAAATGGCCGTCATAGAAGGGGAGGAGGAGGAGGAGTACCATGAGGTGCGTGAACGTGTACTTTTGGGCTCTGCCTATGTACAGCCTCTTAGAGCAGGTTCGAACATTCAGGTGGTTGTAACTCGGCTGATATCTGTATCATGAATGTACGTAGGCGACGCGAAGGAGGAGGGTTAGGCGAAGGAGGGTTGGGCAATGGAGTAGCAACGGCCTACTGACGCCGTGCACTATCTCATGCACAAGCACACAGGGCATAAGGTATGCTCGCTTGAGTGGCTCTAATAGCATTGTTTGGTGGATTGGACACAAAGGGAATGGGGCGGAGGAAGGGGTCGGCTACATTCTTTTCGGGCCACTTGCTTTGCCTAGCTATGTGTCTCTGCCATACCATGGACCGCCGCCACTGACCATTTGACATCACACATGTTGCAGTCTAGTAGATTATTGCCAAAGTTCGTTTCTATTCGTCACATCATAACAAGGTATGTCACTCACAAGTCGTTGAAAATATTACACCGAGATCTCATCGTAATCATTCGCATGCGGTTAAATTTCTTCTGCCATTATGTACGAAGGTGGTCGACTGACGGTAAGCTCGTGTTACTCGAAATTGGGAAATCAGTCGGCGATAATTTTCTATGTAAATAGAAAGTAAACGAGGCCTGTACCTCATAGATATTGACCGTGAATAAATTGATATATGAACAAGACAAAGAATGCAAAATTAAAATCAGAACTCTGACAAACTAGGTAATGCCTGCAATTGTATATATGACATAGGCCATAATTTTGAAAATTGAAATCTAGAAAAAGTGCGTTATTATTGTACGAGTTCCATGTTAGCATTGGGTTTAGCAGCAATTACAAATTACAGGTAGCAGCCTTTCTCCGTTATTTGTGAATCGTCAACCGACAGCAACACGCTTTCAGAGAAGGAACGAATTCTGGCAGTTGATGTTTTACGAAGATAAGACTGTTTGGGAATAGCGCTTGAGCTTGGAAACATATCGTCTTGGTGAACTCTGTGTTACGTGCGGATGGCTAAATCACAACGAAGCACTTTAAAATCGGCGCACAAAGATTATACGTTTGATGCCTTGTGAGAGCAAGGGGGTGTAGGTGAACTGCGAACCGGTAAAATGCGGACCGTTTGCGAACTTATTTTCGGTTGGCTACCAAAAGTCACGTGACCGGTTTGCGCCTATGGTTGCCATTTATATTTTTATTCATGCGGCTAAAAGTTTTCGGCAATTACCTATAAACGATACTAACCATGACCCTGAACTCTGTCTATCAACTATACTAACCCTAATCCTAACACTAACCGACCCTCACGATGCCCACCCTGACCCTAACCGATCTTCACGATGCCTTAACCTGATCCGTTCGCATTTTGGTTCGCGTTTTACCGGTTCGCAGTTTGCCGGCTTGCGGTTCGCGTTTTACCAACACCCAGCGCAAGGTTGTCTCGCCACGTGCAGCAGAGCACATGCAATTCCGTCAGAGAGTGCTTAAACATTTGCTGACTTCGACTGTATGAGACTATCAGAATATAATATATATATGTATGTATTTATATGTGTATAAATATCTGTGTGTGCAATTATGTATCTTAGTGATTGTATTTCAGAAAGACACGTAGATCTAAGTTTGACTGAGATAAAGTAAATCTGAAATCAGCTGAATTTCTATCATCACTTCGACTGATGACTGGTCTACTTCATCTGTCTGATATTTCAATTCTAGAAATCTTCTGCAATCGGAGAAATGTACAGCTACAGTGGAAGAGGCTGGAAGCCCACGCCAACCAGCAGCAGCAGTAGCAGCTGTGGTGCTGGTCAGTCATCAGTCTTGGTCACATCAGCTGACCATTGTTGTCCGAAGAGGAGCATAAGAGAAGAGGAAGATGAGACGGACGACGTAAAGAGCGAGGAGACGGACGTAGCGGCGCCTCTGCCTTCGACGAGTGAGACGAGGCAACTGAAGACGAAGAACACTTCGGCGAAGGATAAACGAAGACTGAGGGAGAAACGAAGGAGCACAGGCGTCGCTTCCCTCACTGGTCACCAGGTAGGCAGGCAGGCAGGCAGGCAGGCAGGCAGGCAGGCAGGCAGGCAGGCAGACAGGCAGGCAGGCAGGCAGGCAGGCAGGCAGGCAGGCAGGCAGGCAGGCAGGCAGGCAGGCAGGCAGGCAGGCAGGCAGGCAGGCAGGCAGGCAGGCAGGCAGGCAGGCAATGCTCTAGAACAGAGTGCTTCTGCTGCTGTTGCTGCTTCTGCTCTTTCTGTAGGCGTCACTCTGACTATCATCACTGCCACGAAATAACTAGCGATTATAAGTAACTTTTGGAACAAATTCGTGTCTTTGTGACGCCGTGTCTTACTTTCTAAACTCTTCTAACACTTCCACTGATTTTTTAAACTTATCCTGTCAACGAAATAGAAATTTCCCGTTTTTACTTAGCTTTACATAGCACAGAAAAACCTTCTGATCAGACACAAAGTATTATGTAGAATCCCATGTGCAAAGTGAATATAATAACCCGAAGACCTTTTGTTTCGCTTTTAATGATGAATGGCTAGAAGCGCGTTCTGCCATCATTAATACTATAGACGGCCCTGAATCGATTCAACAGGTATCCTGTCCCACCTTCCACCTGCCTTCCACCTGCCACCAGCCAGCCAGTTTAATATTGTCCTGTTTAAGCGACTTCTTGTGAAGACAACATTTATCTACCTACAGAAATACAAGCAGTTTAAACTATAGTGGCGTCAGAAAGAAATCATGTTTCCGCAATTGTGATAAGCTATTTCTACTTTGATGAATAGCCGGAAGCAACTGAAATTCAACGGAAAAGTAATTAATCAGTGTTTTTAATGACAACTTAATTAGCTACATGAACCGAAAACGTCAAAACCTCATTTGATCGTAGACTTAATAGGATCGAATCTTATAATTTTATATTGCCCTTATAGGCTTAGTCACTCGCTAACGTATTTATTAACGAACGCTTAGTCGTACAATACGTACAACTGTGATAAGCTATTTCTATTCAACGGGAGAGTAATTAATCAGTGTTTTTAACGATAACTTCATTAGCTAAACGAACCAAAAACGTCGAAAACCAAATCTGACGTAGAATGTATAGGATCGAATCTTGCAACGTTGAATTGACTGCATCTTTGTTTAACTGGGTTAATGTGTGCTAAAATTGGCTTCGATGAATAACATGGCTTTATGAGTTGTCTGTTATCTCGAAATTCGTGCCTTGTATGCCTCGGTTTCACTTAATGACGCCAAGTATTACCTTGGTCTATACAGTAGAGCAACAGTCTTCACGACCTTTTGCAATTGAAGATTTCATAATATTTGTGTCATCAACCGACATTATCAATGATTCTTCATCACTCACCAAACATCTACTAGAATGACTCGTTCTGCTGCTGCAATTTTCTGCCGACATATCGCACAGATGCTTTGCGATTGAAGACTTGTAAGGTTTTAAACATGTTGCATCAAATTAAATAGGACCTAGCATCGCATTGTAGATCGAAGCATACGTTTCCTTACATTTTATTCATTCTATTTTACGGTTAACATTTATGAAGCGAAATCATTATTTTGCGTTACGTTGCATACATTTACACTGGGTTTCTTTAATCGGTTATGCATAAGCAATAGCATGTTATGAGCGCATAATAACTGTTGACAATACATGATTTTACAAAAGGCGGATGAGGAGACAACACGCAACACGTCATTCAATGAAACGGCCGCTGTGGCTTCAGCAGAAGCAGAGAGAGAGGCAGAGTCTCGTCAGCCGCAGAACGGATGCCAATCCAAGATGCCCACGAATGATGCCACGACAACGCAGTCTCAGCAACCGAATCTGAGTCACAATAGACCCATAATACAACAACAACACGAGTCAAATCCTGCAGACGTTGCTTCAGATCAAGTAACTCGCTCACTCACTCACTCACTCACTCACTCACTCACTCACTCACTCACTCACTCACTCACTCACTCACTCACTCAAATACTCAAATACTCAAATACTCAAATACTCAAATACTCAAATACTCAAATACTCAAATACTCAAATACTCACTCACTCACTCACTCACTCACTCACTCACTCACTCACTCACTCACTCACTCACTCACTCACTCACTCACTCACTCACTCACTCACTCACTCACTCACTCACTCACTCACTCAAATACTCACTCACTCAAATACTCACTCACTCAAATACTCACTCACTCAAATACTCACTCACTCAAATACTCACTCACTCAAATACTCACTCACTCAAATACTCACTCACTCAAATACTCACTCACTCACTCAAATACTCACTCACTCACTCAAATACTCACTCACTCACTCACTCAAATACTCACTCACTCACTCACTCAAATACTCACTCACTCACTCACTCAAATACTCACTCACTCACTCACTCAAATACTCACTCACTCAAATACTCACTCAAATACTCAAATACTCACTCAAATACTCAAATACTCACTCAAATACTCAAATACTCACTCAAATACTCAAATACTCACTCAAATACTCAAATACTCACTCAAATACTCAAATATTCACTCAAATACTCAAATATTCACTCAAATACTCAAATACTCACTCAAATACTCAAATACTCACTCAAATACTCAAATATTCACTCAAATACTCAAATACTCACTCAAATACTCAAATACTCACTCAAATACTCAAATACTCACTCAAATACTCAAATACTCACTCAAATACTCAAATACTCACTCAAATACTCAAATACTCACTCAAATACTCAAATACTCACTCAAATACTCAAATACTCACTCAAATACTCAAATACTCACTCAAATACTCAAATACTCACTCAAATACTCAAATACTCACTCAAATACTCAAATACTCACTCAAATACTCAAATACTCACTCAAATACTCAAATACTCACTCAAATACTCAAATACTCACTCAAATACTCAAATACTCACTCACTCAATACTCAAATACTCACTCACTCAATACTCAAATACTCACTCACTCAATGCTCAAATACTCACTCACTCAATGCTCAAATACTCACTCACTCAATACTCAAATACTCACTCACTCAATACTCAAATACTCACTCACTCAATACTCAAATACTCACTCACTCAATACTCAAATACTCACTCACTCAATACTCAAATACTCACTCACTCAATACTCAAATACTCAATACTCCAAAACTAACTCAAATACTCAATACTCCAAAACTAACTCAAATACTCAAATACTCACTCACATACTAACTAATTTATGTACTCGCTCACATACTCACTCACTCACTCATTCATATACTCACTCACTCACTCATTCATATACTCACTCACTCACTCACTCTTTCTGTCTCATTTATTTTACTTTACCACATATATCTTGTCAGTCTTGCAGTGTAACAATTTTTATCTGCATTTTGCATGAAGTCTTAAATGCTTATATTAAGTGTCTATGCTTATGCTTGTCTTTGTTACAAACTGTAGCGAGTACTTACTGAGTAGACGATAAGTAGCAAATTGTTATTATCGTGGGACATCTGCGTATATTGGCTGGAGTGCTTGGCTTGTGAAGCAGAGTGTGCGGTTCAACTGAGGCTGTTCTTAAGGGTACTTGAGCAAGTCCTCCACTCACAGATACTGTAACTGATCTTGCGCGTGAAATGGATCCACTAGAATGTCAATATCATACTAAGGTTCTTAGTTTGTCGTGTGAAGGTAGGTTATGCGGCGACTTCACCCACCGGTAGCATTCCTTCCCTTCGAGTGATATCGATTCTAATATTACTGAATTTCGGATCTGCCATTCTGTAGTTCTAAGCCCAATGGATTTCTGAATACGATTCTATCTAAAAATCATCTGTTTCAGAGCCCAGTTGAGTTTCCCTAAAGTGCACTATGTGAAGTGCCCTCATAACACAACGAAATATGACGTTGAGTAATCAAATGAAGACTTAATCGATGCCTATTCAGAGTGGTATCTACGTTGATCGGACTCACTTAATTCCTTGTCGTAGTGGAACCAATCGACGCAGCTGCTGCCATCTGACAGAAGTCGTTTAAATAAGCAGATGTTATTTCTAGATAGGGTCGGTGCCGAGAATCAAGTATGGCTATAATTGTTAAGAATTAAGCACCGATGATCTGAGCATTTGATTTATGTTGGATCTATAATGTCAGAAGGTAGGCTATTGCACAGAGTATCACCATGCAAACATATGCTTGTCTGTATGTTTGCTAGACATCTATATCAAGCCTCAGCATCCATGACGACGCCCAAGTCTCCGAATCCATGACAACAAGCGCCACCCCTAATCTGCATCACTTCACAGCTACGTCATCGAACTTTGCTACTAAGAATCTTTGCGCAAGACCCTACGAAGCGAAGCGCAGTATTCTAAAGAGCAACGGTCGACCTGTGACTCCTGCTAAACCGGAAGCTTATGTCGGTGTTTCATCACGCAGTATAGCACAGTGTCTACCGTCAAACGAAGATTCCCGAATGCTGACTCGGGTTTCCGAATTAGAGAAAGTGAGTAAAACTTAAATTCAGTCTCCTAGAAGCGTAAGAATGTCATTGAAATGATAAAATATGCTTGGAAACAGGGTGACGAGTTCCGACGTTCATTCTTACAGGAAAACTAGTTTTACGCTGCAAAAAACATGAAAAATAATTGAAACTGTAAACATTCGTGAGAATATCCATTGCAATTGCCTCTGTAAGAGTCTTAGAGTTGAGTCTGACTTATATGGAATACGATTCCTTCAGACTTTGCAGTGCGTTGTTGTCTTCGATGGCACCTGCGTTGATCAGACCTCTTATTTCCCTGTAATAATGGAACCAATCAGTGCAACCGCAGCTGCCATCTGTCGGACGTTGTTTAACTAAACAACTAGTCTGTGACTGATTGTCGTCTGTATAGCTTATAATGCCTATGGCTAAGGGTATTTGCATTATGGCTAGAGGTATTTGCATTATGGCTAAGGGTATTTGCATTATGGCTAGAGGTATTTGCATACCAAATTCAGTTGCTTATCAAAGAAATTAAACGAATAATGAATGTGTAAAATCGAGTGACCATCGTTTGATTCTCAATGTTTAGAATGTTTACGGTGCAATGGAAAAGTTGTGTTCATTGGATTATATTCGAAGAATTACTTTAGAGTAAAATTTAGTCTCTGCCTAATCAAATCTAGTGACTGTAATGGCATCATTACGATATTTCATAATAATAATCAAGTGTGGTCACCGCTGTAGCATCGTTTGATTCTCACAGTTTAGGATGATATTGCCAGGAATTAATCATCTCTGTTGGTTTAGGATTAATTCCCGTCAACATCAAAATAGCAAAGAAATCCGAGATCATGTTTTCTTTCTCTAAAGTCTTTATTTTCTGAAAAAACGTATTTTGTCATTCACCAACGTTGTTGCTTTTAATGTCAGCTTCTTGAGTGCGAAAGGAGGGAAAATGCTCTGATGAAGCAATTCCTGTCGGAAAAAGATTCCAGAATACGCGACCTTGAATTAAGCATCGCGACTTTAAACGAGGTAATCATCATTGAACTTTTAACAAAGTTGATAACATCTATTTGATCTCCCTCATGATATTTTCCAGAATTGTATGGTCTCGAGACATTGTATGGTCTCGAGACAGTTTTTTAGTGTCTCGGTCTTGGAAGCCTATTTTCTTGGTCTCGGTTACGGTCTCGCGGCAGTGTCTCGAATTTTTAGAAACTGTCTTTTCTTGAATTGAAAGTCTTGTTTCGTCTCGAACAGGCGGTCTCGATAAGTTTCGCGTGAACTGTCTTAAAATCTTGCGCTAGAAACTGAAACTGAATCAACGAGAAATGGTAATTCTGGTTAACGCGGGAGTCACATGATACTTAAATCAATTCAATTGTCTTAAAGTGAAAACATGTATGAGGGAGAGCTTGAAATTGCGAAGTTTGCGCTTACGCAATTTGAAGTTATTGACAAACAATATCTATGGCGTGCCGTTTGTCATTGATGTAAAACCACCATAACCGAAACGATCGGAACAACTTCGAATTTCTCAGGGTAAGTAAGGATATGCGTAAATTTGTAATTTCTTTTGGTATAGGTATCGAATTGGCTTGTCTAAGATCGTCTAGAAGATTTCAGGTGAGCCTAAAAAGGCTTTCTTTACACTATTCAGAAGCTATGCCAAAGAAGAGATATCAAAAAAGACAAAACGTGGCAATATAAAAACTGTTCTCGGGAATTGATACTATAGACATGGACTCTTTATTAGTATTTTATATCCTTTTATACAGGATCACTTGTCTTTTACTGTCTCGTACTGCCTTGAACCTAGTGTCTTGGTCTCGGTCTTGGTACCTCACTATCTCGGATTCGGCACGTCACTGTCTCTGTCTCGTCTTGGTCTTGAAGTTTCAAGTCTTACATACAACACTGATAATTACATGAGACAGGCTTACGTTAGACATGAACTTATATATATATATATATATATATATATATATATATATAACGCACAAAAACGTTTTATATCCCGTTTCGTGATGAAAAGATTCGTCGACTGAGATAGATACGCCCTTTGACTCCGCTGCGCTTTTGGCGTGACTATCGACCAGCCATCTCCAGGCTACAGCGAGATCCAGAAATTTCACAAGGTTTAACTGACCCCGTGAAAGACGTTACGGCAATTTTGGAATCTACTGCAAGAGCATTCACGAGCTGTCTTAACTCCCTCTACTCGGAGTACTTGGTGGTTACTTGACACTTGTGCCCTCTCCCGAATATGGCAATAATATTCATCCTCTGCTCATCCTCTGACTACATGTCAATACTGACTGGTCCAATACATGTATAGTGCATAGCAAGGCATATAATATGGAAACAGGACTTTATCTCACGGATATTACCCTCCGGACATTACCCCTTAGGACAGTACTTCCGGAGATTTACCACTAGACATTGCTTCCCCATAGCTTGAACTGTGCTTTAAAACAAATCTGAGCCGAAAGATTTATTAACAGTCTATGACAGTGACAGATTGAATGTAATTAAGATTAATTCACAAATTAATTAAAAAGTATAATTTGTATTAATATTTACTGATAAGTCTTTGATCACTGCACAGTTTGCGTGTATAAGACGTCGCTTGAAAATGTTATAAATATCACAATATTTCCATAGCGCAAACAGACAAAGCGGAATAAAATTTGGCGAATGGCATCATGAGCTATGATTGTGAGAAACAGTAAACGCATGAGTGAATGTAATGCAAAAATAAAAGTTAAAGATGATGTGATAGGCTCATTTAATACCAAACAATGTATATTTTAAATATTATCTGAAAACGTTTTAGCGCTACCATGATTATGTTAAGCGAATCACGAGTGGATGGTCGGTGTTTAGGTCTATTTGAGAACGAATAATTAACTTAGTGTTACTTAGGTATTTACGTAGCTATTTATATTTACGCATTTATATTGTGCTCTTCAGTGGTTCGTCGTCTGCTATTGGTAACCAGTAGTTTTGTACATTTATGTTCACAGTAAATTCTATCATTTTTCTAGTCCCTAACAGTTCGATCATGTGAGAAATATGGCTCGTGTCTGTATTTACGTAGGACTTGGATCTAGCAGACGAGGATTACCTGCGACTGGAAGAAGAGAATCGCGCACTGGCTAGTGCTGTCGGGAAATTGAACACCTCCGATTAGTATCCCCCTCCAGTTCATCCACGCTTCCTCCATCTTCTCCCTCCGTCGCCCTTATTCCCTCACTTTCATTCGACGAGGATCAGGAACAAAATCCAAAGACGTCTTTCATCTGAAATTGATTGCTTATGTGTTTGAATTGTGTTTATAATAATGTTTATTAAAATGTGTTTGCAATGACGGTGAATCAATTTCTAATGTGCTTAGATTTACATTCCGCCAGATGTCAGTTTGGATTTGGTTTGCATTGACGCCAGATGTCCAGAATCTTTTGATTCATTGACGATTGCTTTAATTCACTTCATTGAAGGTAGACCGGTAGAGGAATAGAACCAGGTGAAGAAGACATTTGCCTAAATGTCCGTTGAAGCCAGATGAAGGGCTAAGATTAATGAAACGATGGACCAATAAGAGTGGAAACACTGAGGCAACACTTGGCCGTAATTCCGCAGATAGCAACTTCACAAAACATGACTGCAGACAAGAAGATACGTGGCGTTGTCATGACGACTTCACTTTGTGCGGCGCCTGTGTGGTTGAACTCCTTTAGTAAACGATTTTGTTGTGAATTCTGCAATCGCTCCACGTTCGATCATTTTTATTTACAATGCATCGTTGAAGAAAAGTTTCGTAAATATCGGTTGAAACGGTTGAGACGCGAATCACATCGGCTGCGTAAAATTAATTTTGGCTTTGCAAATCTGTTATAGGTATCTATATTTTCATATATTATACTTATATGTATAATATATAATAGGTTATTTGCATTACTGACTGAGAAAATTTTAGTCACTATTTTTGATTGCTGGTTCAAAAGAATAAAAACAATACATGCTCAACATTAATTTTGACGAACGATGGAAGACTCAGACCGAGAAGGACCGCGAAAACGATACGTGTGTGTGTATATATGCAGGTGTGTGTGTGTTCTGCGAGGGATGGACGAATGGACGGGGCCTTGATGCTCTTGTTTTCAAGTAAATATTGCGAATGCCTGTAATTGGAGATGAATGGTCAGATTTCTGATTCTAGTCGTGGACTCGTTTGTGAGACGAGAGCTGCGGGTGAGAAGATGGCCATCTCCTCCTCTTCTTCTTCTTCCTCCTTATAAGATGTTATCTGATATCGAAACTCTTGAAGCATTGGCGTGTCCTCTGATGCGAAGATCGAGTCACAACTGTCGCTTTTTCTGAGGGCAATTTGCTTCGTCACCGGCAGATCACTCTTTGCAAATGGCAGCAACTGAACCGACTGACATCGAGGTTTCCTGGTATTATCGTCTGACGACCTGTTCGATTGTGTCAAACCAAACTGACACACAACTAACGGATGTTGTCAACTCCTCCGCCTGAATCGTTCGCTGATGTCAACTGGGGTGATGTCACCTTGTCTGACACGCTTACACGGAGATTGGAGCAACCAGCAGGAGACTACGAACAACGACGGATCATCGCTCATTTCCGTGTCGCATTTTTAACACTCTTGCGACCTCTGACACGCATTTACACTAATTATTCTACTCACGACTGGTCAGAGCCGGTTAGCATGCATTAAATCTGGTCGCAAGTGATGAATTCTTGTTCAGTCGTGTCAGCAACTATAGTTTGAACCAACGTTCAAGTTCAGATGGTTGAGAGCTAGACGAAGTCGAGATCCGACCGATGCCGCTATTGCTGGATTTAATGGTAAGGGAACGAACAGGTTGGTTAATTCTATGAATGATCAACATTCGACAACGAGGTTTTGTGACAATCTAGGCCTAAACCACCGTCACACACCTGGTTGATCTGTTTTCTTTTTAATAGCTCATATATATATATATATATATTCAATTTCAGTAATGGGTCGAGAATTGGCAGAATTTGACTACGTTATTGACTATACAAATGCGCGTTAAGACGACTGTCTGAATCCTACTCTCTTTTCAATCCGAGTCTCTTCTCTAATGATTCCCTCCCATCTAAGTTGACAGAATTCCACGTTCACATCTACTCTTATAAATCTCTTTTCTTAACAACACAGTCCTCCTTCGACATATTTCATGGTACAAACTTCAATTGAGTTGCAATTACTTACCCACAATTGTAACCATCACAGTCATGCATAGGTCTTCTACTCCGTGCTTAAAGTGTGCCTGGACGGTCATGGACCGCGTCCAGGCACTTATTTCACGGTTGGACGCCGTCCTGCCACTTATTTGGTCAGCACGGCCGGGACGTCGTCCATGAGCGTCCATGCAACAGTGCAATTCCCCTACGTACGTTATTATCAACAGAATTTAATTATCTACTATTCCAAAAATTCATTTTCATTAGACCTAATTATTAACTGATGTAGCCCATGTATATAATGGAGGTCTATAATTCGTGTTATATACCGGTTTGATAATATAATTCTGGTTACCTTTTCATCAAATTAATTTTCGTTTTACGCGCTTCCGGCGTCTGCTGCAGTTGGTGATTAATTTTCAGATATAACAGGCAAAAAGTTGTTGAACTGGTTTGATAAAATTTTTGACGAGCTGATCAGGCCTAGTAAGTTAGTAAACCAATTAAGTTGCACTGGATACCATAGCGCGTATGAAATTGAACTGGATTTCTTCTATTTCAAGTTGCGAAACGATGAAACGTGTAGGTTTAGCTATAGATAGGGCATATCTACTGACGCTGCTAGTGCATGATGTCGATTAAAGAAATTGGAGAAGACCAATTGCCCACCTGGGCATATTTGCTGTCGTTATGGAAAAGGCCTTACCTATTAAAAAGGAAAAATGGCAGAAAATAGACCAGAGGAAGATCGAAAACAATGATCCTGTACTGGATGATGGAAAAGGGGATACAAGAAGATGAAGGAGGAGGCCCATAATAGAGAGGAGTGTCGACATTGGACATACGAACTTGCCTATTGAGAGCAGAAAACGGCCTTACGGCTTTAGAGATCACCAGTACCCTGGTAGCCTATATTAAGTCTTAGAGCAACCATTCTTGGAAAATGATGCGGCGAACAAGATATCGCCACATTCTTCAGGCCTAAGATTAAAAGGATCTGTAGCCGATGTCTCGAATTGCAGACCTGTAGACTGGACCCAAGATGAGACAATTTGGCAACACGGCTTACGATTCACTATTTACATACATACAAGCAGACAGACAGACATGACATGATGTATGTATGTATGTGTATGTGTATGTATGTATGTGTGTATGTGTGTATGTATGTATGTATGTATGTATGTATGTATGTGTGTAAATGTATGTATATGTATATGTATGTGTGTATGTATGTATGTGTGTATATGTATGTATGTGTGTATGTATGTATGTACGTACGCACTTACGTATGTATGTATGTATATATGTATGTATGCATGCATGCATGCATGCATGTATGTATGTATGTATGCATGTATGCATGTGTGTATATGTATGTA
This sequence comes from Bimastos eiseni, assembly GCA_959347315.1. Classification (NCBI taxonomy): domain Eukaryota; kingdom Metazoa; phylum Annelida; class Clitellata; order Crassiclitellata; family Lumbricidae; genus Bimastos; species Bimastos eiseni. Next base: position 20,493,164 of record OY365810.1, read on the forward strand.
TGTACGCATATATTGTTTGAGCGACCGTATGGTCTACACGGGGGGGGCAATTGTCCTAGTCGGTAGGGGCTTATGTCCGGGGGTTTATGTCCGGGGGCCTATATCCTGGGGAGGGCTTATGTTGGGGGGGGGGTGGCAAATGTCCTACACTCCATATATGCATAGGCCTTCAATACATCGATGACTAAAATGAGGTCGTGCATGCTACAAAACATCATGTTATGCAGTCTGTTCATACTCCTAAAACTTAGCTCTGGAAAAATTAATCAGAACTCATAATTATGGTTTGACCGTTACTCCAAGTTCCTACATTCTGCTGAACGCAGAACGTAGGGTAGGTATACCCACATGTAGGTACTTGCAGTTTAATGGCGCTGTGTGGTAACAAAGACAATTTGCGTCACCCTCCTACTTTATCCTGGCTTGGGACTGACACTGGCAGAGTACGACCAGTGGCGGTAATAATAACGCAGGGGCTCCTCTTCCTCCTGTTTATTTTCTCCATATATCTTCTAGAGTTCTGAATTTTTGGGGTATTCTTAACGCAACAGTTCATAAGACTTCAATTAATTGCAATTCATCAGGCGTTCTTGTTTCACCTCAGAAGAATACAACAGGTTTGCTTTTCGACGGATTCAACATCGCTGAAAACACGAATGTATACATAGTCATATGTTAACGGTATACTTGAAAACGGAAATAGTGTAGTCCTTGTTCATCTGAACGTAGACTTACTTATAGACTTATAGTTCCTCCCGCTCCTCTTGGAACAATGGTCAACAAGAGCTCTCCATCCCGTACGATCGTTAGCAGTCATTTCTGCGTCTTCCCATTCGATTCCCATCTCCTTCAAGTCTTGCCTAAAGGTGCTCCTCCAGGTTTTCGCCGGCCTTCCTATGCTCCTCCTTCCGTTTTCTGGTATCCATCCCATTGCCGTCTTTGCCGGGCGCTGTGGTGGTAACCGCAAAATGTGTCCGGCCATTCTTCTTCTCCTCCGTCTGACGGTCTCGTCCATCTTTCCCATCTCTGCCAACCTCAGAATCTCCTCATTCGTGATATGATCCCTCCATGATATGCCCAAAATAGTTTGAAGAGAACTTTGATTGAAAACATTCAGTTCATGTGGCATTCTTGCCATTTCCTTCCATTTTTCACTTGCGTATGTCAACGTTGGTATCACAATTGATCTGTACAGATGTATTTTGGTTTTTAGTTTGATGGTCCTTAATGTCCATACTTTATGCAGTCTTTGGAACACAGCTGCAGCCTTGCCAATTCTAGTTCTTATATCCACCTCCGCATCTCCTTTGTTTGAAATTGCACTCCGCAAATGCGTGAAATCTTCACCACTGCTGACCAACAATGATGTCCTGGCACTGTTGACCTCCGATGTTCATGTTTTTTGTCTTGCTGCTATTTTTGCATAGTCCAACCTTTTTCCACATCTCATATAAGTTATCTGTCATCTGCTGCAGGTCTCTGTATGACCCTCCTAGCAACACAACATCATCCGCTAAGTCCAGATCCGTTAGCCTAGTCTGTTTCCATTTTATGCTAAAGTTAGGTTCATCCATTGCTCTTTTCATTATGAAGTTCATAATGATGATAAATAAGAAGGCAGACAGAACACATCCTTGTTGGACTCCTGTCAAGATGTCAAACATACATGTCTTTCCATTTTTTATCTTTATGCAGCATCTTTAGTTAAGGTATGCAAGGCTTTGAAGATGTTAATATATTTGTCGGGTACTCCATATGTTCTCACTATATTTCAGAGGGATCTTCTGAATGCAGTGCACAATGCTTCCTCTGACTAGGTCAGTATATAAATATACATACATACATAATAGGCTACAAGACCGAGTCTTGGACATCAGTACCGATATCATATCACATGTTGACCTACTTCTCGTTCCCTTCACAGGCTTCATGTGTGAGATTCAAGGTGGCACTACTTACGTGCAAAGCAAGCCCAAATCATCGTACTTTTCCCCTATAGCTAGGCCGCTTTTCTCTTCGATCAGATATGCTGTTCTTGTTTTCTTTGGCCAATTGTATGTTGGTACATTCCAAGTCGCCAGTTCCTTCACTTGGAACTATCTAGCTATCCGTGTGTATACCCATGTTAGCAATTTCTTTTTGTGAGGATGTTATGTCACCAAATAATCTGCTATATACAAATATGTTTGGTGACACTGCCTTAACATGTGCATCGCTTTTCGTCTTGTCGGGTGGGTTGTCAGTCCCGTAGAAAGTGTGAGGCAAGACGAGGCATGCCACGTCTAGCTCGATATGATAATAAAAGAGTACTTTATTTCCTTGCCTATAGCATGAGTGGCTTCTTCTCGAAGCGTCTGACCTGGGAAAGCCTCTATAAATAGGTTGTAGATTCTTCTCATTCCTTAGCCTCACTCTACAATCTCTTCTAGCCGCCAACTCCTCTGGCACTCTTCCACTACCCTCTCCCTACTAAGGCATCGCTCCCATTTACCTCTTGCTACTGAAACAGAAGTTCTACTTCTCTTAAACTCTCTTTTTCTTTCATTGTGAACTTGATTCTATCCAAACTGTCTCCTAAAAGACTATGTCTCGGTTCTTGCTCCTGTAATCACAATAATCATCAATCTCTCGCTCTCTACTGCAACTTCGTCTGGATATGATAACAACAGACATTCATTTAATTAGGTAGTGGCCTTCGTAAAATTCGACGTTCGTCGTAATGGGTGCCTTGCGTGGCTGCCGACAGTTTAATGCAATTTAATGCGACGCATACAATGACTTATCATTATTCGTTCATACTATGTCTGTAATCATGCTGCGGTTTGTGACTGATCAACGACCTGAATGAAAACATTTCATAAAACTCTAGGGGTTCCTTCATAAGCAGTGAAGCTAAGCCAGCCAACATCAGAGGCGCAAAAATGATCTCGTGAGCAATTAAAGTGGAGACTGTTAGCATAAAGCGGCTGTAACCAGATATCAAATGTCCCGTTATAGGACATTCATTCGACTAAGTTTATGCTCTGGTGCGCCACATCTGCACCGATTTTGGTGGTAAAACATTCAACCACCTTCGACTCTCTTGACAATAAACCAATATTTGCTTTTATATGGATTACCCGAATCATCATATTTTTAAGCGCACACTGCACACCTGTCAGCCAGACGATTGAAATATCGACTTTGCGTGAATCAGAAACGAACGACATCCGACAGAGAACAGGTTGCATCGACGGCGGCGGCGGCTCCTCTCCACTCCATGGATGCCTCTCCTCTGACGGTTAGGCAGCAGCGCGCCACTTCTCCTCTTATGTCGATCTTTCGCAGTCTCCATCCCTCCCTCCTTCATTTCGTCTCTCTATCGCTTTCTTTCTTCCCTTTTCTCTGTCCTCTAAACGATGCATTGATTTTCATAGGCCTGCTCAGATTAATTTTTGTTGCAGAAATAATGACAATCTATAGCCAGCCGGCGTAAATCTGTCAGGCACAGAGAGGATCAACATGAACCGCCAGCACGCATCAATTGGACGTCATGCATGAAGGCACACAGGAATAAATAGATAAGTAAGCAGTTTAATTCATTCCGATTACGATAAGATTGACTTCAGGCATGATCATAGCCACGAATCACGTCTGAAGGTTTCAAGATGGCTCTTAAGGCAACTCAGAGGTTAGGATAATACAATGAAGGGTAGCAGAATACAATGAAGACTTCAAATAAAACTGCAAAATTACTATTTGGTTATTGTGTCCATATCTATTTAGTTAAAATTTTGAATGAATTAACCTCAATCCATTAATCCAAGCAGTTCGTACACATTGACCTCATCAAAGAAGATCAAACCCGCACTCTTACCATACCAGGCAAATTCTCAACAACTCATAGAATCAACGAAGACCTGGCTTCACATAAAGACTTAGACAAAAGCTAAAGAAGAATGATGCTCGATTCAATTCAGAGTGTATTATGATGGCGGTATATCAGTCATGATTAAACTGTTTAATTCTTTGATACGAAAGCAGCGCTGCCCGAGTTTTGCTGCCAGGTTCAAAGGTTTTGATGGTTCTGTCCAGTCTTATCTGTCCAGTCTTATAACAAAACGTCATTAATTCAGATTAATTTGACTAACAAGATTCATTGTTCATCTCCCGGGCTTGCTGTTAGACTTTTCAGAAGCGATGCTAACGAGATCAAGGAACCTATGGCTATAGTCACACAGCGCCAAAGCGCCAAGGCAAGAATTGCGACCAGGACGAATGAAAGGGCTAGACATCTTGGCGGTTGTGGGGATTGTTTAACCTGAACTAGGTGAGCAGAAAGTGGCAAAGTATGGTCTGTTTACGCAGACCATAATTGGAAATTTCATCCGAAACCTCATCATAGTGAATATCAATATGGAGTGCAGATCGCATCATTCGTCTACAACGTGTCTAGTTATATTAGCCACGTTTTCGTGTGCCTACGCACGATTTAGCGTTATGCGTATGGTCCTGTGTTTACTGTTTAGGACCGTCAACCCAGACACGAGGGGGGGGAGTTCTAAATCTCGCCAACACAGAAAGATATGGCTCTCTAGCAAGCTAGGACATGACGTACACGCCATCAAAAGGCCCGTCTACATAAGGTGCATAAAGGCAGCCACTCTGCATATGCTACTCTAATCTAGAGAATACCTCCGATCGAAATGGATCAAGACCCAACCACGGAGAGCAAAGGACTCTATGACCCTGTCTTTTGTGAAGAACACGTAAGAGCAGCCATTTAGTCATCAATATCTCTTCAGAAGAGTCGAGAGTCTTTCATTCCGAGCGACAGTTTATTGCAAATGAAATCAACTGAATGCGAAGCAGATAAAGAGATCAAAATGATATCACATCCTGTTCTACATATAGACCTAGGCCTCGGCCTACTTACAAATGTGTCTTTTCTTGCCAAAATTCAGCTTTTAAAGACACATTCAAGTAATGGAGAAGCATGATGTGAACTATTGCATCAAAAAACGTCCAGAAAGTAATAGGTTCCCTTTAGCTATTAATTTTTAAAAATTCGTCTACGATCGTCTAAAAAAGGCGTCGAGGCACCATAGGATAATTAATGATAGTAAGACTGGTCAGGCGTTTAGTTTACAGAGACTCTGGAAGACGTTAGAACCCTTTCTTTCAAAGGGTTACGTACATGTAGGCCCTATGATTATATCGTGTAGCACAGTGGCCGATCGGCTAGAGCGGTCAGCCCGTAACGTTCAGTGTGCGCTGAGCGAGCGGGTTTGACCCTCGTCTTGGGAATCACTGTATAGGGACCTTGAGCAAGTCCTTCGCACACAATTGCTCTGCAGTACAACTGCAATTGCGCCGTCGAGGCGTGTGTGTGCACTTCTGAGCAAAAATTTTGGAAGAAGGGCGATATAAAATTTCAGGGAACAAAAATAATATACGGCTGCGTATGCCATCATTTGCCTATCCTGTGTGATGTTCCGAATTTCTCCTTGGAGCTGAACCCTAATCTCTTTCTCTTCTATTTTGACATTCATCTCACATTCACTTTTATATTCGTAAACGTAATCGTAATCGTGATCTCCAAACTTTTAAAGTGCCACTTGATAGCCAAGTGTAGGGCACCAGCTTATTAACGAGCATTGCATCAAATCAGAGGGGCTGTCCAAGGGATAGTACGTGGGATGTCAGAGTCCGGTTTCCAGAAGGTCAGCAGCTGTTAATTCATTCTCACATTCTGTCTCACATTCACTCTCACATACTAAATCCTCACATTGATTCACACTTTCGACTTTTTTTAAATTTCTCTTCTTCTTCACTGTTTTGTCTAAATGCGTCTTTTTCTTTCTTCTCTTGTTTCCTGCTGTTGTTCTGTATCTCGTTGCATCGCTTCCTTCGCTGCCATCAATTATTTATGACTTAAAGTTAGAGCTGCTGCTGATGCTGATGCTGCTGATGCTGCTGATGCTGCTCTCCTCTTGCCGACGAATCGCCATCGCAAGTCATTATGCAAATGAAACGACCTTCGACTGATGAAGTCATCTCCCTCCCTCCTTCCCTCTCTTCTCCCTCTTTATTTTCCCCTCTCTTCTCTCTCTCTTTCCTCCCTTTCTATTCTCTCTCCCTCCGTCTTCTCCCCTCTCTTCTCCCTCTCTTTCCTCTCCCTCTTCTCCCTCTTTCCTCCCCTCCTTCCTTTCTTCTCTCCACAGTGAGACGACGACTGAAGGCTTTTTTATTCGGCTGCTGCGCTTAAGCGAATTTATGCACAGATGATGTCATCTCGAGAGACATACTCTGGCGCCGCAGCCGCTAGAACTCTGTCATTTAGACATGCCAATCAGCCGAACCACCTGTAAGCTGGACGCATTCTATATTACGGAGTTTATCCAGTGTGCAGTGCTATACATGTAGCCTGTGTACACAGTTAATACGTAAATAAATTCTGAAAACTTGCACTCTATGAAACAGATATCCAGCCATTTCTTCCTTTTCTTACGTAATAAGTGAAGTCACTGTATATTATAACTACGGAAACAAAAGCGCGGGATGAATGGTTAGGAGATTTTGAAATTAGACGAAAGTAAGTCTAAGTTCGAGTCAACGTCTATTAGGTAAATGCACGTGCTATGTGCGCGCCGTGTTCAGCGATGTGTGTCTTATTGTCGAGCTCCAAACTGCATTCATTAACCATCCGTAATGTATGCATGCGATTTTAGCGAGTCATAAGGATGCTCATTTGCCCCTCACAGGACAATGCGATTAATCCCTATTTAGGTTATAGAATTAGGAAGTAAAATTATGACCTCATTTAGGGTTTTTTAATGTGAATCATCGGTTGCTAGATCGCTCTTCTAAAGGAATCAATTAATGATTCAATGAAACTTGATATAGCGCCGCTTCAAGAAATCAACTCAGATGTGCTCTCTGCGCTAGCCTACATGATGTTAAATGTCATTTCGACAACTGTTAGAACAGTTAGCAAAACAGTGTTCAGTTAGCAAAAAGAGTCACCAATGGTTGGCCCACACACAAGCCTGGAACAAACCAACGGATTCCCGTCAACAGCTGACAGATGGCATGGATGTTCAGAGTACGGGTAGAGCGACGATTGCCGAGATCGAGTCGCATAGGCCCTACACGGGTATAATGTCGACGAGTAGTCCCTCACTGGTGGAAGATGACGCAGTTTCGGATATTCGTCGAGGTTCAAGGAGGATGTAGAACTGGATCGCGGACAAAACCCCTCTGAGAAAAACCCTCTGACAGAAATCCCCTCTGACAAAACCCCCTAAGTAGGACAAACCCCCCCCCCCAAGAATAACATTTTGTTACTTATTTTTACTTTCATTATTTAGAAACGTGTGTATACTTTAAAGTCTGAAGTAAAGCATGTGTCATAAATTATGTGTCATTTCAAAGTCTGATGCCGTCACTCAGGTATCGTCGTCCAATAGTTAAATAGCAACCAGTTAATTAGTTCCTTGGTCTTTTTGTTGCTAATGTATGATAGGTCTATGTACACTGAAGGCACCACAGTGCGCGTAATGCAGGCTACCTGTGACACGGCTTTTTCAGTCGCAGAGCGTATGTGTGTTATATGTGACACGATTTCTTATATAAGTTAGACTAAGGGCGTCAATCCCCCTCTAAATGATGGAGGCAAACACCGTGGTTCCAATTAAGTGTCAGATAGTCAAGATATTACTAAGACTAAAAAATACCCCGCCCCCGCCACTATTTGGACGCCTCTGAGTTAGACTAATAGTCGTACTGAGTGTCACTTGTAATGTTGTGCAGACTTTGTTAGTAGTGTCAGTTATTATGGTATGGCTTCTACTTGCAGAACCTAATTGGGGAAAGAGGGGGGTTTTGTCCGGGGGGTAAGGTCCTGCCTAAAACAGGGGGGTTTATGTCAGAGGGTTTATGTCAGAGGGTTTATGTCAGAGGGTTTATGTCAGAGGGTTTTTTGTCAGAGGGGTTTTGTCCTGCACCCGTAGAACTAGAAGAGGCATTCGTCGCGTGTTGGTGGGTAGATTGAAGGCCATTCCCAAGACCGTCCCTCTAAGACAAAGACCAAAACCGAAGCATTCGAGACCAAGATCGAGACCAAGACCGATGGTCCGAGACCAAGACCAAGACCGATGCATTCGAGACCAAGATCAAGACCGCAATTTCCGGTCTCGAGACCAAGACCGCGGTCTCGAGACCACATCCCTGAGTGTAACATGGGTTACATAACTAGCATGACCGCCATCATAGTCGTCAAGTCTTTCAACAACTTCTTTGACTGTTTTGCGAATATCCGTAGTTGTTGCCATTGTTCCACGAATCATGGTAATTTTGATAATAACTGGCATTCAGACCCATAACATAACTTCCAAAATCTCGGAATTCGTGTGCAAAAAAATCCGAAAATTCTGTATTTATGAAATTGGAAATTCCGGAATTGCAATCTCTAAAAAGGCCTACAATTCAACGATAGACAACTGAGTGACAGACAATTCAATATGATGATAAACAATTCGATGACAGGTTATTTGGTGAATTCGACATGTTGACTCATTTCAACTACAAAGCAGAACACAAATGGACGAGTTTACGCATTGTAATGCGTTGGCATTACAATGCGTAAAAGACAAAAGAAGAATATCAGCTTTTGAAATTATGACATACAGAAGGATGCTGAAAGTCAATTGGAGGGAGCACAGAACAAACGAGTCCATAATGCAGGAAGTACAATCGGACCATAGATCATTGGAGATGGTGAAGGGAAGGAAGTTGAACTATTTCGGACACATTGTCAGAGCGGACGATTTGCCGGCCTTCATACTACAGGGCTACGTGGATGGTAAAAGAGCACGGGGTAGACCTAGAAGACGGAGGATGGATGACATCGAGGAGTGGATGAGACTACCGAGAGCTGATTGCATCAGGAGTGCGCGGGGCAGAGTGAGATGAAGGAAGATTACGTCTTTGGCTCTGGTCTCCGATCCGCAGTAATGAGGATGGACAAGTCAAGTCAAACAATGCGTTGGCGAAATTTATTTGTATGCTAAAAAGAAAATAAGCTAGATTGTAAAGTTATGCATTAAGTCATGCACAGCTGAAAGTAACGAAAGATGCATCAGTTAACGTATTCTACTTTAAGACAGTTTAGATTTATCGAGGAGTTGAAAAATTACAGGCTGACGTGTAATTGAATAACGGATTGTGAATTGCTGGTGAAAATTTAATCAAATTACATATTATTATTATTATTCCAAATTTGTCGGAAATAATAATTACAAATGGCGTAATTTCAATTACACCAAATTACAAGTAACTAACATTATCAGGGTCAATAAATGCAGGCAAGATTCAACAAGAAACACATGCAATCTGTTTTCCTTTTCGGTTGCATAACATGTTCAGAAACCCCTACTGGTTTTCTTTAAGAAGCAGCATTTGTTCAAACAATTTATCCAAGAGATGACTTCTGTTAAGTCTTGGTCTTGCACCGCTCGGTCTTGGTCTCGGTCCCGGTCTTGAATTTTGTGTCTTGTGCATAACACTGGCTGCTTTACAATATGCATTTCCTAGATGTATTTCTATTGGTTTCATACCAGTGATCTATACTATTTTCTTTTACGCAGAGGATCCAGAAATTGGGTGACCTCTTGGTCTGCGCTAGCCAAGAATAACCTCCACCTACACCGTGCCAGACGGCACATGGTAGGTCCGGGAGCGTTTGCTATCAACCATAGTGCAAAGTAAATTCAGAGTGCACGACTGTTGACCAATTTGCTGGATTGTAGCGGTGTCTGCGACCGACTACTAATGACGAAGTAGAGGCCTACGGGTAATTACAAGCTACCTGTGCTGAAATGAACCGCCGTATGCATTTAGGTCAGCTTATTGATTATTAGAATGGGGTTATTTACACAAAAGTCGATTCTCCACTGATATGAGATCTCGCTCTATTGGTTCTCTATGACTACAGATTTTAAAACGACAAACGACAAACAAACTGAACGGAGAAGATGTGCATCGCTTTTAAATATGCTGTAGTGAATGAAGTCTTCTGTTTTGCGTTGAAATGTGGATTTTGATTTTCTAGATATTTACTCCTTATTTCCGCTTTTACGAAGAGATAGAGAATGCGTTGCTCTAATTAAGTAAATTGATCGATATCCTGATTTTAATGCCTTTTTGATCTTCAGTGCTTGCGAATAAGCTGGTGCCCTGCGCTTAGCTTTACGATAACCCTTCAAACATTTGAAGAATATATATGTATACGCTGACAATTACGATTCACAGGATCCACTTCATTCAGCCGCATTGGATTGGAGCATAAGCTCTGATTCTCACCCTTATGTTATGTCTCTGGTATCCCAGCCATTGTTATAGCTTAATTAATCCTCAATGTGGTTGCCAGACTAATTGGTGGAATTCCAAAATTTGGTCCCATCTCTTCCTTCATTCAAGTATTCCTTCACTGAAGAATCTTCTGTTCTCCGCTTAGCTATGATTAGCTGTGTGTTGAGTCTTGGGTGCCTCTGATTCTAATGGCGCTATATAAGTGCTACATTACATATTATAGCCTAAGTGAAACAACTGAATCCATCACTTTCGCGCGTCTTCTTGCATATCTGACAGTCTGTGACAGAACACCTTCGTCCTTGTCTCTTCTGAGTAAATCTCAACCGAAGGGTCGATGGTATTGGTATCTAAAGCAGTGGTCACCAACCGTTTTTGGGTGGAAAGCCGCATTGAGACGCTTAGCAACTTTTGGGAGCCGCCGTGGTTTATGAGCACAATAAAATAGATATTCAGCTAATAATGTTATTCGCCATTATCTCAAATAGCATCATGAGCCTCAAGGTTCAATCATGATATATATATATATATATATATATATACGATATCTAATAAAGTAGACAATCCAGCGACAGTCAAGATACATATATGCCTATATAATATGATAAAATAAATAATTGAATTACCCATTTATTCGTCTTTATATCATGGTTATGAACCAGTAAAAAACCTGGTGCTGCATTTTGACAACTAGTGATGCATATCGGGTATATGTTAAAATCTTCTACCGAGCCATATCCAACGCTGCACCACGTCTCTGCAATGATCTCCCCTATGAATTCCGAATATTTTCGAATTCTCCTTCATTATTGCCAATCACTGACAATCATCAGCATCATGCTCCTCTATCCATCACCCAAAGGACATTTCACTCAAAACTGAAGCGTTTCCTCTTCAAGAAGTCGTACCCTGACTGATCAGATCCTCCGTTTTTCCAACTCTCGCCAGAGCCATAAACGACACCTGCCATAACCCGGACTCCTCTGACAACCGGACCTCAAGCTTTCCCCTAAATTCGACGCAGTGCTTGTGATATGCTGATGCCGTGCATGCGCTTAGGTTTCAGTTGGCGCCTTAGAAGTTTGGAGATTTGCTATTATTCGTTCCAACAGATTCTCGTGGTCCATAATTTTGATTTCGGAAGGCTCATAACTGAAAAGGTTTTCTTGCATAGCTAAATTAATCTACAAATCAGAGCAAATTCAGTTGCAAAATTTGGTTGTTTAATTAAGATGCCATGTAATGTCACTATGCCCAGCAACCTTGCGAGGAAGCTCTGCCTTTTCTCTTTGAAAAATTAGTAAATGAAAGATAGAGCAACAGTGAAAAAAGATCCAAAACCTTTCCTTTGCAATCTTAGTTTACATATAAAAGTGCCATTTTCTAGAAAGCTCTTGAGAGCCGCCACAAAACTCCCGGAGAGCCGAATGCGGTTCGCGAGCCATGGGTTGGTGACCACAGCAAGTTTAAAGGTCATTCCGCAGACGATTTTCATCAGATCGATCACATGCATCCAATCTGATTAAAATACCTCTTCTCGTGAAGCCCAAAGTCCATCAGAACTTGTTTTCAAGCTTTGACCTTGGCAACTTCTTCCCCTCGAACCCATGACATATGCCACACAATAAATCTCTAGCTTCTCTACTGTTAAAAATTCCTCTTTTTGAGAAACATTTCCATCAGACATCATAATTATATTGATCTTACTGACAAAAAGCCACCATTCCTCTATTTTTTTATCACCGCACTTAAAATAACTTAATCTGACGGCGTTGCTGCTTCTTTCTTCTCGTCTTAATCGACTGACGAAGAAGGGAGACAGCATAGTCGCATCCCCTCTCCGCCCAACGCACGTCCCCGTCCCACCCACCCACCCAATGCTTTTCGAAAAACAATTTATTCTGCATCTCAGTCTGCACTTAAGCCAAACTTTCAATTCCCATAATACAGTGTACTGATCGCGCAATATACAATTGCAAGAGTCTTGTTAGTCTTGTTAGTATAGTGACTGAGTCCTAGACTGCAGAAGATAACCAGTTCCATTTCAACGGGAGCATCAACGCGGTCTTCCTTCTTCGTTAGCCAAGTAAGACTTGTTCCTGCAATCAAGGCAGAATACTTTTGTGATAAACGATGTTTGCCACAAATTCACTAATTGAGGAATTCGTAAGACGCATATTGCGCATACTACACTTTTATCTAACTATAAGACGATATCACACGACGAACAGATTGGTCGTAATGTTGAATACTAGCTGATTTTAGTTATGCCAGCGATACAGTTCTGAAAGAAACATACGCTTCTGGGAGAAGACGACAACATTATGTCGTCTAAATATTTGAATCATGTGCTCTAATGTTCGATAGATGCAAGCGGCGTATTGGAAATGCGATGACAATGTTTTGTATCTGCGTCTTGATCTCTGTTAAGTTGCAGATCTATTATACACAACTGATGTCTCTCTTGTTGCTATCCTCTTGGCTATGAACAAACAATAAATGGCTTATTAACTCATACATTTCACTTGTCTAATAGCATTTATTCAAGCAGAAAATCAAAATATTCGGACTGAAGATACTGCCGTCAATTTCGAATGTAAACTAAAGTCCTAAATGTTAATTGGAATGCATCGACCAATGGTCGAGGTAAACCGAACTGAAATGCTCTCCGAAAAGAATAATCTCTCTTCCATGCTAAATAGCCGGTCTCGACTTGGAAGAAATCTCGAAAATCAATCTGTTTAAAAATCCCTGACCAATGGCAGACTAACTTGAGAAAATGCACACCCACTGGCAGCTGCTACGGCCCATTGATTCTCATTTCCTCGTCGTATTGGCAAACGACACGCACCAATGAACAGCACACACTGAACAATAACATCGTCACGATAGTTACATACCATTATCTAGAACTCGATTAGAGACTAACTGTTGCTGTTTAGGCGACAAAACTTCAAAACAAATGCTATAAAATATGCCTACATCTTAATTATAATAAGATAGAAACCGCGTTGCTGAATATACGAAGCGTTTCACGAAAGTTGGCGATTGGAACAGAATTGGTTATTTAATTAAATCAAGGACTCAGACACATTGCACGAACAGAACCCATGATACAGAACAGATCCTGGCGGAAGGATTATCTGTGAATTCTTCGCAATTGATGCAAACGCCAGATCCATTTAGCAGTGGTAACGGAAGTCAGTGGTTTTCGCTCCATCGTCAGTTAGGATCTGGAGCAGGGAACGGTGGTCTGTGGATTGCGGCCGATGGATTGCGACGAAGGAGCCGTCAGTTCGAGCACTCCATCAGTTCCACCTCGGTCATCGTCTGCAGCGACCGCATCCGCTGTTGCAGCATCCGTCGAAGAGAAGCAGGTAACTTCTGGAGGTCTGGCGGTAGCCGGTGCCACAGAGACGGCAGCATCAGCAGCCGCAACATCGTCTGCGCTGAGTCTGCAGTCAGTGGCATCTGCACCGAAGGCGAGGAAGAGTTGGAAGCGGAAGAACGCCTGGGGCAATCGGTCGTACGCTGACCTCATCTACCGAGCAATCGACAGCTCTCCAGAGAAACGACTCACTCTCGCTCAGATCTACGACTGGCTCATCCAGAACATCGACTACTTTCGCCAGAACAGCGACAACAAAAGTTCCATCGGATGGAAGGTGAGATATCATCGCTCCTGCAACTTCTCTCCTTGTTTCCTTCCAACTCTATATATAGTAGAAGACTCATTCCAACCCGTCAGGAATAGTTAAAGACGCTCATGCTGAACACGATTTATGACCGCTTCCAGTTGTCAAGACGAGACATGGTTTCCTATTTTTCAACCGAAACCTTCGTTCCTTCAATTAGGAGCTGATCACCGAAGAAACTTCAAATTCTGACTTCTCGACTGAAACAAAGTTAAACTAGTAGTAATTTAGCTTAAATTTTCTAAAATTTTCAGCTCCCCAAAAAATCGTTCAAAAGAGACCATTCAAATTTTTTCAAGGATCCAGGTTGTTGGGTCAATTCTGGATGCCGGAGGTCAGAGCATTCGGAGTGTGTTTTGTCGAAAAAGACAGGGGCAATGGAAGGTATCATCTCAGCGTAGATGAGATCGACTGGTTGCCCCAGGCATTTTTTCCCTTTTCAAACTCATCCTCGCCCTTGTTACAGATGCTACTGTTACTGCTGCTGTTTGTCAATGTGCTTTGTTATCATGGTAGAAACGATCGCGATCGTAACATTGGCCGGAAGATATCACAGATTGAAAAATTTGGGGCTTAGTCTAAAGTAGAATGTGGAAGATTGGAAGTTGAAAAGTCGCTGCCTGTTATAGGCCCTACCACGGATTGGAACAGTCAGACGACAGAGTGGCCCAGAACTGAATGACATTAAATGTCAGTCAATTTTCAACATAATGCTGAAGTCCAAGCAGTAAGTGTCGCTTTTATAGTGTGATTTCATCCCTTTCTCGTAACTTCCTTCATTTGCTTGGATCCTTCCTGCATCATCGTTCCTGCTCAGTTGTCCACGGGTCTACCAGATCTCCTTGGGTACCTGCACCTTTTGGTTTGCCCCAGGGATCGGTATTGGGTCCCCTTCTTTATATCATTCAAACAGCCTACATAGGCCTCCTCCTCACAGTAAATTCTGCCTTAAGCCAACCTTTTACTGACGATGTGCATGTAGACATGCACTGTCTGGCATCCGATGACATCCCACAATCTGGGCCATGAGCTAGAGGCTGGATGTTCTTTGATGTCGTCGAACCGATTGCGGTTTAACCCATTCAAGACTCAATTCATCTGGCTGGGCACGCATCAACAGCTTGCCAAAAAAATCAACCTGGCAGACCTTGCCTCGGAGTCCCCGCTTTTCACATTTTCAACCACTTTTCGCGATTTTGGCGTTATTTTAGATCAAGAACTCTCATTTTCGACGCACAGTAATCTGTTACTATCAGCTGACAACTTCTCGCCATTAACGTTACCACATCCTGATCCATTCTTTTGTTGTTACTCGTATCGCTGTTCTCTCTACGCTGGCCGCCCGGCTGAGCGGTTGAAGTGCTTGGAGAGGGTTCTGCGCAAGGCCGCGCGCTTCATTGGTCGTATCCCAAAGTTCGGTCGTGTCACCGAATATATGCGGGGTGTCACGCATTGGCAAATAGCAAATAGCGGATTGCGTACCGCGTTTCTGTCTTGGTGAGGCGGCGATGCCTACATGTATTAGGTGCCGCCCCTGCGTATCTACACGAGCTCTGTTGCTCCATCATGAGTGTGCTGTCACGACGTACTCTCCGCTCTTCCACATAGGGTGAATTCCTCGTTCCCCGTACGCAAGCTACAATTAGACAGCACCGCACCTTCTTTGTTGTTGGCCCTGCGACATAGAATGGGCTCCATTCATTACCCCTTATGCCTAGAGTTTATTCAGATGTTTTTTGTAATAGTCTTAAGACCGTTATTTTCAGCCGGGGTTGGTTCGGGAGCGCTTTTGAGTATTAAGTTAGTAACCTTAAAGAGGTGCTATATAAAATTCTCGTAATGAATAAATGAATGGAAACGGTCACCCTGATCAGCCTGTATATAAGCTTGTCGGTTTCGTATTAATAATAATGATGATGATTAACAACGATGATGGTGATGATGATGACGACGACGATGATCGTCATCGTCGTCGTCGTCATCATCATCATCATCATCATCATTGTTAATCATCATCATTACTATTAATATGAAACCGACAAGCCTATATACAGACGATGACGATGATGAAGACGATGACGACGACGATGATGGTGACGATGATGATGATGATGATGATGATGATGATGATGATGATGATGACGATGATGATGATAATGATCAATCAATCAAGCAATGCAACTTAATATAGCGCCTCTTTAAGAAATCTACTCAGGGGCGGTCTCCATCTAACCTCGGTCATGTAAGACAGTTTTAAGAGTGGAATAAAAATAGGGTAGAGAGTTCTTAGGTAAGTGTCGAGGATCCAATGGGATTCTATTCCAAGCGGTTGGACCCACAACTGAAAAAGCACGATACTGCATCGTAGAGGTCCTAGAGAAAGGGACAAGAAGAAGACCCTGTGAGGCAGAGCGCAGCGTCCGGCCAGCATTTCTATTACCGGCAACAGGACAGGAGCTGCACCACAAAGGCAGCGCCAGACAAGGGAAGAAATCCGAAATGCAATGCGCTGGGGAATGGGTAAACAATGTAAAATATCCCGCTTACAGGCGGACACGTGGCTAGTCCTAGAGATGCACCCTATCAGGCGACCACAAGCCCGATGAACTCACTCGAGCTCCCCAATCCTACCACATGCAACGCCATCATATAAGGTTGAGCAGTAATCAAAATGCTGCTGCTGCTGCTGATGATGATGATGATAACGTATGCTTTTGTGGCGGTGGCACTCGAGTCCAGCATGCTTCGAATTCCAAGGCTTTGAACTTTGTGTTGGAGCTGGGACGAATATTGACTGATGTGACCCATGACACACTCGAGACAAGCTACCTGTTCCAAGGACTCTCAGGACGCCATATGCTTTTCGTCAACATTACCATGCTAAATAAAAAAATGCCAATGTTAGTGATGATGCTAATAATAATAATAATAATAATAATAATAATAATAATAATAAAAGCGACCGGACGGCGTCACGCTCATTCCTTGGACACGTGGTCGATGTCTGGCATGAGATGTGACAGTGCCCGACACCTACGCCAAGTCACATCTTGTCGACACATCTGTCAGAGCTGGCGAAGCAGCCGAACGCGCAGCTAAGACGAAGAGAGCCAAGTATTCCACCATAACCAACACCCACGACTTCGTAGCCCTCTCCTTGGAATCCGGCGGGGCTTGGAGCAGTGAAGGACTGCAGTTCATCTCAGAGTTGGGTAGTCGAACGATTGCTGCAACCCACGATCCAATGGAGACGTCATTTCTGTTCCAACGTATCTCAGTTGTTCTTCAGCGTGGGAACGCCGCCTGCCTCTTCGGGACATTGCCACCACTCACTTAGCTCGCCCACATGGGCGATAACAGCATAATGTGAAACATATGTGTATAATAATAATAATAATAATAATAATAATAATAGTAATAATAATAATAATAATAATAATAATAATAATAGTAATAATAATAATAATGATAATAATAATAATGATAATAATAATAATAATGGTAATAATAACAACAACAATAATGATAACAATTGCAATAACAATAATAATAATAACAATAGTAACAATAGTAACAATAATAATTTCTCGACGACTTACAGAAACCATACAGAAACTGTTTACAGAAACTGTTTCAGAGAGACCAAAATGTTTCTCAGGCGTCATCCAAATATCCAATTGTTGTATTATTCGTACTCTTCGAGTAATGTTTATGAGCTTCAGGAATTACTCTGTTCTTCGGGAAAGTAAGAATGCAATGAACATAACAATAACGACCAACAACCACCAATGAGACGGCCTCATGAAATTTAGGATCGTGTTCTAAAGCTGCACACAGTAGTGAACCAATTCATAAATAGTTATACATAGCAAACTGATGAATAAGCTACAGTTTCACACATTGAATAGTTAGTTGTAACTTGTAAGATGCTAAATATTGACCAGATAAAGGCCAGCCAATCGCTCTATGCCACGTATATCTTCCATATCGCCCTTGACCTTTCGGAGATGCGCCCATAATTTTATGATATAGTTGAGGTCACGTCGTTTGCCCACCTCCTTCTGTGCTTCCTCTGTGCTTTGCTAATGCTGGTCATTGCACCTGTCGCAATGCAATAGTAAGGAAAATGATACGGCTAAGTTTCTGCCATTTGACCAGGTGACTGTAAACGACCTATGCGTTCGTGAAGACTCCTTTTCTCTTCCGTGTTTCACAACCCTATCCATATCCTAGGTTGTCTT
Organism: Bimastos eiseni; assembly: GCA_959347315.1. NCBI lineage: Eukaryota > Metazoa > Annelida > Clitellata > Crassiclitellata > Lumbricidae > Bimastos > Bimastos eiseni. The sequence goes on from OY365810.1 coordinate 20,511,450, forward strand.
ATGACTTTAATAAAGAGCACTACTTACTCGCTCCGTTATCGACCACAAAATCGAGAGATCCCGCTTGCCGATCATTAAGCCGATGGGGTTTTATCACCCGAATGGTATACTCAAATTAATCTTTTCTATGGTAATTGTGTGGCGCGGTGGCCGATTGGTTAGAGCGGTCGACCCGTAACGCTCAGTGTGCGCTGAATGTGCGGGTTCGACCCTCGTCCGAGGCGTCACTGTGTAGGGACCTTGAGCAGGTCCTTCGCGCACAAATGATCTGCAGTGCAACTGCAATTTCGCCGTCGAGGCTTCTGCACTTCTAAGCAAAAAATTTTGGAAGTAGGGCGATATCAAGTTTCAGAATAAGACTTCTATTGCTAGCTTTATCTTCACTGGGTCGACGACGTCAGAACTTCATTAAAGTAGTAGTAGCTTCCGGTGTTCAACGAAATCTTATGGCTACCAGAACCGATGACGTCTATGATTAATTCTTTTCCAGCCTTGTAGATAATAAGGACGTAGTTTAATGAGGTGACGCAACAACCTGACTTTTGACGTCTTCCATTTGTTCCTCATTTTTCCATCGATCATAATCGGGCAAAGAGAGTCATTGAACGAGGCTCTGCGTTAGGAGAGTCGACTCAATCGTCGTCCAAATTGAAAAAGCATGCTTCTCACAAACGTTGCTTTGTTTACGCTCACATCGTCGCGTTGCCTAGGTGCCAATCAGGGTATACCATGGCTATCCAAAGGAGCTCTGTTGTCCAAACATCGGATCTGGTACCTAAGGGGTTCTGTTGCCCTAGCATCGGATCTCGTACCTAAGGGATCTCTGTTGCCCCAACATTCTATCTGTTACCAAAAGGGGCTCTGTTGCTAGGCAACGGATCTCGTACCTAAGGGAGCTATGTTGCCCCAACTTCGGATCTAGTATCCAAGAGAGCTCTGTTGGCCCAACATCGGATCTGGTACCTAAGGAAGTTCTGTTGCCCCAACATCGGATCTGGTTGGCCATGAAAATCCTGATTCTGCAGTTTCTTTCGCGCGCACTTCGAGGACGCAGGGCCGTGTCATTTCATATATAGCGCCCCTTCAATGACCTACTCAGCTGCGCTCGCAGCCCAGCCACAAAACAAAGACATGAGGGACTTATAAATCTTTGCCGGTATGACACAGGCAAAGAGCGGAGCTCAAATGGGAGGTAATTCCAAATGGAAGGACCCACAGCTGAAAAAACACGACATTGCCTAATAAACCAAACGAACTCGCGTTACTAGAAGCATAAATGCAGAGACAGACGAGAATTTAGGAAGCGTCAAATAAACCGAACGCAGATGCCGATCTAGCTGTCTCAGAGCCAAGCGATCAAACCAAGTGGTTTGACCAAATGGTCGGATCAAATTGTTAGACCAAGTGGTCGGATCAAGTGCATGGAATAAGTTTTCTTCAGATCTGCGTGTACTTTAGGCTGGGGACCCTGCATGTCAAGGATGAGTATGTCTTGGTCATACGAGAACGGTCTTGGGATTGGTCTCCTTCTTAAATTAGTGTTCTTGGTCATTTGCCGTATCAGTACAAATTTATCGATATTTATCGGTTATGTTTCGATTATTCGAGACACCGGATGTTTAGGCCCTACGCGATTTTTATCGATTTATGGCGTGCTGGCAATCTTTATATACATGGGCAGGAAAAAATCCATTTGCAACGGGACCAGCCATTTAAAAAATTTCACAGATTTCAAGGTTTTGGAACAATGTAATTATTATGTGGCTGGCCACGTGTTGACACTGTTAACCTACCATTTCGAGGTCCGTGGTACACGTAAGCCACTCAAACGGAACGTTAATCTACTTGTTCAGAAGTCTTAAGGTATTTACCTATCGTATAACGTAAGTGTGATGTTCTCAGGCAGAAGCAAAGGGCTGAACTCGCAAAATTTCAGAGTGGCCGGTAAAACTTTGATCTGGACCATATTTAAGATTTGTATTCTTCAGCAATAAGATTAATGTTTTAATCGCGTTATTCCGTTTTGCCGTCTTAATAAATTGAAGTGTTATAAAAAAAAGAGTATCGGTCTTGGTCTTGGTCCTGGTCTTGGTCTCGGACCATCGATCTCGGTCTTGGTCTCAGACCACTCGGTCTCGGTCTCGGTCTTGGTCTTGGACCTCTCGGTCTGGGTCTTGCTGCTGCATGCACCTACTACAGGGTCAAGTAATCCAACATTTTCCTTTGCATGTATGCTTATAGCGAGTTCTGGAATGACCTACGATCAAATCCATCTATGAAGTGGTCGTCTCACGCAGCCTTGGCCAGAGGGCCCAGAGTCCTCCCAACAGGAAGAGTCGAGCGGGTTCATTCGATCTGTTTGTTGGAACTTACCATTACATCAGACCTAAGCAGCATGAATGCTCACATCGATGGGGACCTCTCTTCCTCGTTCATGGCCCCTCGCTCACAAATGGCCTCCCTCTCACTGGAAGCCTTGCAGTATAAGTACATGCAGATAGGATGACAACAATCGCCTCTTTGATTGTACATTTCACCGATTTCGTGGGGATTAAGGCTTGCACGAAATAAATTGACAGAACTGAGCAACTCATGGAGAGACTGAGAGGCGCAGCGGAATCCTCTTTCAACCCCAGGACCTGAAGATCTGACGGCCGTTGAATGCCTGCTGCAGCTCAGAGCCTCCGCTGCCTTGGCTGCAACATACGTCCCATGCACATACTTCCCATCGGCTAGACAAAGGCATTGCTATCTTAGTTCTCGGGTCTATGACTTCAACCTCACACCCAAGGATGGTCACAATGTCATCTCGCAAGTCCTATTTAAGAGTGTACACAAACATCGATAGCAATCAGACCCTATTCAATATGTGAGCATCAATATAGGCCCTACTGACGTTTTGCATCATTATTTGCATTGCGGCATTACAGTTTTCGCAAACTGTAATACCGATTTGTAAAGAAGTTGTATTTGGGACAGCTTGTGATCTCTGAAATAAACGAATACTGAATTAATATTGCTCATGTAATGTAATTGAGCATTTATATAGCGCCGCTTGAATCAACCAGAACAGAAAAGTCTCATGACGTCTCCGAAACTGGCAAAGTAAGAACTTGGAGTAATTCTAGGTGCAGGGTCTGTGGAAGACTATTTTCCCAAATTCTCCTCTTCATCTCTTAATTATTCTACATACACTGCTTCTGCTTCTTCCTCCTCTTCTCTTGCTCCATCTTCTCCATCTTCTCCATCTTCTTCTTTTCCTTCATTGCCATTATTATTATCAGCATCATCAGCATAATCTCTTTCTCTTCTTCATGTCAACCAACCTAAGCATAATTATACGGCACATTATCTCCTTGACTCTTTGCAGCGAAGATTTATAGCTGCGTCATTGATTTTATAAACTCTGAAGGATCACCCATAGGGCGATTAAGGCGCGTCAATCTCAGAAATTGTCTGACAAGTCTCTGGTCTCGTTTCGTTTGCTCTGCGCTTCATCTGTCCTATTAAGTCTGCTACTCTATATCTTCTACTCAGTGAAACATGACCAGGCGCCAGATGCAGCCTGCATAATTGTAACTTTAAAGTTGACTGTTTTCTAAGCATTTTAATGAACTCAACTATTTACTGATAAATCAATCGATGGCGTTGATGTGATTCTGAATTGGTCAAAGTCTCAACACAATAAAGATCTGAGAGTAGGTTCAGACTCGATTTCTCAGGGTTACAAGAATGCACTCTGGCCAATCGATTGTGTGGCACGGTAACCGATTGGCTAGAGCGGTCATCCCGTAACATTACGTGTGCGCTGAGTGAGAGGGTTCGATTCTCGTCCGGGGAGTCAATGTGTAGCAACCTTGAACAGTCCTTCGCGCACAATTACTCTGCAGTACAAGCGCAATTGCGATGTGTGTGCACTTCTGAGCAAAGATGTTGGAAGAAGGGCGATATCAAATTTTGATAATAAAATAAAATAAATACTAAATTAGTTATTACTACCCTCACTCGAGTGCCCAATAAACCACTCTACAACCGACTGCGTACCTAAGCCAAATCTTAGTAACGTTTAGATCCAGAGAATCCGTGCACTAAGACAGAAAGGTAGCCAATGATGACTAGGACCATGCAATCTGAAAAATGACAGATCGTCAGAACGAAACGTCTACAGGCGGCCTTGGTTGGCCCTTCAGCCTAGAATAGCTAGGAGTATACTGTCCCGCCCCGTACCTGCGCTTGGAATTACTGGCCCTCTAACCTTGCCAGTTTCGAAGACGCCTTGAGACTTTCCTGTTCACTTGCCCAAGCACAGACGCCGGTTGAAAGTGCTACTGATTCGAACGGCACTATGTAAATGCTTGATCACACTACATTGCATTACATTACATTGTTGATACAAAATTCCAAATACGTATATCTTATAACAATGCACTTACTTATATAGCATTCCGTGGATGTGAATACCTGATAACAAGGCATGAGTTTATGTCTGACGTTAAGACTCGAATGGTAGCCTACATCAATACTCGCATAGTTATCAGGCACATAACGAATCATGAAAATATTGAAACGATCTTTTCACATAGACTGACGTATAGTCTACTTGCACATATTCAGCCAACCACTTTTGAATACTCTTACTCCTTCTTAACTGGAAATGAAACTAACCCATTGCCAAATCTTTAAATTGACCTACGCGTAGCAAATGTCACGGAACTTGATACGAAACGTGATCAAGCTATGTAAATACTATAATTGTCGCTGATCACTTAAGATTAGCATTCACTGATACTGGGCTGGGGAACAGGGATGTGGTGTCGAGACGGTCTCGAGACCGGAAAACTGCGGTCTTGGTCTTGGTCTCAAATGCATCGGTCTTGGTCTTGGTGTTGGTCTCGGACCATTGGTCTTGGTCTCGGCCTTGGTTGATCACACTCGAATGCGTCGGTCTTGGTCTTGGGGTTGGTCTCCGTCTTAGATTAGCTTTCTTGGTCATTTGCCGTATCAGAGCAATTTATTTGATATTTTTCGGTTATTTTCTATTATTAGAGACACCGGATGTTTAGGCTCTACGCGATTGTTGATTTATAGATTGCGGACCATCTATATACACATGCTACTATGAGCAAAAAATCCATTTTGCCAGCCGTTTAAAAACTTGCTTTCACAAATTTCAAGGTTTTGGAACAATCTAATAACTGTTAACCTACAATTCCGAGTACAAGTACATAATTCAAACGGAACCTTGATGTACTTGTTCAGATGTCTTAAAGTATTTACCTATCGTATACCGTAAGTAATTTATAGTGAGAAATTCTCAGGCCAAAGCGGAGGACTAAACCCGTAAAAGTTCAGACTGGCCGGTAAAACTGTTTTCAGGATCATTTTTAAGATTAGTATTTTTCAGTAATAAAACTAATGTTTCAAGCGTGTTATTCCATTTTAGCGTCTTGAGAAATTGAATTGTTTACAAAAAGCAATATCGGTCATGGTCTTGGTCTCGGACCACCCAGTCTCGGTCTTGATCTTGGTCTTGGACCTCTCGGTTTTGGTCTCGGTCTTGGTCTCGAGGTTTTGGTCTCGTGCCCAACACTGCTGGGGAAAGTCAATCGTTATAACAACCTCGCAGATCTGGTTAATAATTTCGACTGTATCTAATACATAGCCTACCTCGTGTACCAATAAAACGAGTTGTTTGAAAGAGCTGAGTATACCTCAATCCCTATAAATAGGGTTCTGTTCTCGGGCGCCTCCTCTTCATCCACTTCACCACCCCTTCAGCTGGGTCATCATTTGAAGCATACTCAGTTGACTCTCACCTATAGATATATACGCTGATGATACAAAATTGTTCATCTCTCTTTCCTCCAAGCAGCTTCTACCATGGATAATCTTCTCCATGTGGTTACCAAAATCGCATCCTCAATGACCTCAAAGCTCCTGTGTATGAACCCATACAGAGCACTTTGACGTCGGGATTGTACTAAGAGTGACTGGGAAACCAGTGCATCTGGTTGTTTATTAAACTTAAAGTGCTAAGCTTTGAATGATCTGACACCGCTTCTAATAATTAGCGTTCTCGATAATGTATTTTATATGGCTTAATTGTTGATTGCTTTCTCCAGTGTGTGTAATTTGCCTGTATATGTCCATGGCTATAAATATAAATTCCGGCCCTTTCTAGGGCATGATGGCGAACGGTCTCAAGCATATAAAAACAGGGCTCAGTGCTTTTTCATCAGATCTCGCAAATGAAATATTTCAGCGTCGTCATTTATTCTGCTTTCACCTTTCAATTCTCCTATCATGAATTTCATTCAACGGATACTGCTCTACAAATCGAAGAGCATATTAATTAATGTTAGATGCTGCATAGATAACTGTGGTGATGTCTATTGCAATGGAATGAGACAGTTGGAGTGATAAACTGCCGTTTTGTGGGACGATAAGAACAATTGAACGATTGAGTTCCTTGATGTGCCGTAGAAATTATGTAGGCCTATCTGAAGAAAATAAAGAACACCCAAATATTTCATTTATCCCAGGCATAGGTGGACAAAATTTGAAAGCAATGTTTACGCGACTTAGCAGATGCAGAACCAGCGAAGCCTTTGAAGTTTGTTTTAGATGCAGCGGCAATCACGTAGGCCTACTTCTCCATTGATGTTAATTTGCGCATTTAGCAGATAGGTTCAATCGTGTGAATAATCAGAGGAACTTGTTGTTCTACCTAAAACGGATCATAAAAACAGACGTGAAGGCATTTGTCACATAATGTGGATGGTGTTGTGGGCTGCTTCGTTTCATTGGCCAGGAGCAACAGTGACAAAAATAGGCTAACACGCAATTAAACATGTTCGACGCTTTCTAATGTGCTCACTTGGTAAGTTAGGAGTAGGGCCTAATAGGTCTGCTTTTACTAGGGATTATTTTGGGGGTGGGTATTTCCATGGAGGGTCGTTGATCTAGGGTAATAGTGGAGCATCAAAGGCAGAGGCAGCATAATTGTTAAAGAGAAAAGCTGATCAGAAATCAGACTGACGACAAAGATAACTGTGAGAAAAAATGTGTGTGCAAACTATGTTCAATGAGTCAATGAAACTCGCGAAATTAAAGCGCCCTTATCATTCTGGATTGCTTGTTCTCCGGAATATTCGCTATTGTCTGAAAAAGCCGTTAGTCTTCTTTTGCCATTTGCAACAATCTGCTTGTGCGAATCCACCTTTTCTGCAGTCATTGCCATTAAGACAAAACACAGATCAAGCGTAGGCCTATGTTTATCGCGCATAGGCCTATCACCAAATTTGGACAAACTATGCAGCGCAAAGCAGGCACACCCTTCACACTGAAGCAAAGACCATTGTTTAATTTAATAAATGTCTTTTCAGTGACATAATATATGTTTATTTTGATTATCTTTTGCTTATCTGCCGCACGGTTGAATTGTGTTGAATGACAGCAGTCAGTAGTGAATTACATAAATAATAATGTCGATTGGCCAAATTTATTGAATAGGAGTCCGCCATCTAACCACGACATGCCATGGGGTCCACAGCTTAAGAACATTTGAAAACCTCTGTTCTAGATGGTTGGATGTTGACCACCTTATGCATGATTCTGATTGCAGTACCCCTAAGGCAAGACAGAATGACAGCAACCGTCGTTCAGTTGAGAATGAAGATACCCTGAGCAAACAAGACCTTGGATACTCGACCTGTTTTTTGATCGGAATACCGTTTCAGCACAAAATGTCATGTGACTAACGTAATTGTAATAAGTGATTTTTTCTAGCAAAATAAGTGCCGGAACGCATCTGACTTGTCGAATAAAATTACGCCAAAATTAGCTACCAAATATAATAAATTTTATAGAACACAATGATCACAATCCATAAACTTACTTATAACTTTTAGAATGTAAATAATTGCGATTGTAAAGTTTTGTATAAAATTTCAGAGTTTTTGCCAATTATCGTACAAATGTTTCCTCTCACAGTTTTCTCATGCGTCAAAGACTTTGGAATAATTGATGTTCTCAAAGGTTTCCTTTTTAGCTTCTGCAGCTATCTTTAATGTAACTTGATGTTCAGCAGATTCATTGTGATCAAAAATTTTCTCTCACAGCGAGTTCAGCTGTTGCTCTATATCTTCGCCATAATAGACTATGATGTTTAATTGTATTATTTGTTCATTTAATAGATAGGCCCTATTTTCATTCTCATCTTGGCTTTTACGCCAAGTGTTACCCACTATTCGGCAGGTTGTGCGGCCATGCAAGCTTCTTTTCTCGAACGCAGAGACGCTCACCTTTTGAACATAAATCAGTTTTTTGCTCTAATCCCCAGCAACTGAGTCAGTCATCATTGTGTGCTCATCTGCATGAGGTAAATCCGATGTCGTAATTTCGATTTCTTCTGTTTCTTCTGTGCTTGGTCTGATTTTTTCCTTGACCGGAAAACCAAATCAAAAGAAGCTGATGAGGCTTTTCTTTCTAAACTTGTGTTAATATTTTAATTAGCGTATTTATTTTATAATTTTTTTTATTAAGAATTATATTTGTGAATTTGCAACACAAATAACCCGAAGCGATCTTAATAGCGCAATATTTACCATGGCGCGTTTTACATAATGCCACAGAGGAAGCACACACCTAGAGCTAGTTCGCTTGTTCATTGGCTCATAAGTTAGAAGTTCTTAGACCATAACAGTCCACTCAGTCATAGATAATAAGCCAAAAACAGAACCTGTAGCTTAAAATTATTTTAAGACAGCATTGACTACAAATTATTCGGCACAACTATCGTACTATTTTTATTGATTGTAAAAAAGGTGTCGGAACGCCGCGCATTCCGCCAGGAAAAAAGCACTGATTGTAATTGTAATTTTCCAATTGCAATTGTCATTGTAATGGAACACTTATATAGCGCCACTCGAAATCAGAGACGCTCACGACTCAACACGTAGCTAAACGTTGGACACGAAAACCTTCGGGCGCCTCCGGAAGGCAGCAGGAGAAGAGAGCAGCTCCTCTCGAAGTGGAACGTAAGAGCTTATCAACATGCTAAACAATTGTATTGTATTATTTTGAATTGTATTGTGAGCTTATTTAAGCATTTGTGAGGCGCCTTTGGTATCACTAACTCTCTGTGGTGATTTAATTTCGACCGGTGCCCTGCTGTTCTGGAGAATCGCGTGATCTCAGTTTTCTTTCCAGCGCGTTTTCATCTGTATCCAGCGCGATAATGCCATCGCATTTCGATGCAAATTCACAGACGCTGCGAGGCCTGATTTCTCAAATACCCATAACAGTTACTAGCATCTTTTCAGACAGTCTCTAGCTCATGCATCTGTCATCTTCTTAAGCGCCCATCAACTGTGATCCAACGCTTCTATGCTGACCAATCCTTTCGCTCGATCGCTACTCGATCAACTTTAACCAACTCACATTCTATTGCTCCGGAGCTTTTAGGGCCAAAGGGATCACAAGTACCACTACCGTTTTGAAAACAATAATCATAATCACGATTAAGTTAAGGATATAGAGAGCCTAGATGGCAGTCATTTGAATGAGCAGTTGAAATTACATAATTGAATTAAAATTGTAATTGTTAATTTGTAATTTGTTGCCCAAAATCAATGTAATATGTAATCAGTAATTCAATTACATATATGCCTTCAATTTGTAATTTGAAATTGCATTCTGAAAAAAACAAATTACTTTACGTTACTTGATAAATAAAAAATCGATAATGCAAAAATTCTTTGTATCAGAAATCGTCTTACTTTGATATATTTAGTGACACTATTACTTATTTTTACAACTCAATGCTGCCCTGCCTTCTTCTGCACCGCTAGAGAGACTTCAGTTTTACAGGCATGATTGCAAGGACTAACAGACCTAATAATCGCATCACTCTGCAGAAAGCTAAAAATCGGTTTAATACATTTGAAGTCATTTTTTTAGCAAGTTCGCTCATGTTACCATGTAAACAAGCATGAGATCAGTTATTCACATAAGCTTATTTTCAGTAATGTCTGCTCGGCTCTGTTGGTCGATGCAATGAAGAAATGAATAAAATTTCACTGGCTCTACTCATTAAACTTACTAATAATTATTTTTGCTTTACCACTGCTAGCTTTGATCGCAGGGTGATACAATAATTATTTCCACCACTGTTAATTGTTTGAACAGCTGCTGCTTCTGAAAGAAACTTATTAAGTTAGCGGTTTCTGACAATGTTATGCAAAATAAAATGAAAATAGAGATCATATGTTACAAAATCTTGCCTGAATTTATTGACCCTGATGATGCTTGTAATTTGGTGTAGGCTGAAATCACGCAATCTGTAATTAGTAATTTCAAGCAAAATTCGAAACAAACCGGTATTGTGTAATTAAATTACACTTTCACCAGCAATTGGTAATTTTTAATTCAATTACATGTCAGCCTTGTAATTTGCCCATCCCTGATAAAAGAGTAATCGTGTTATTGGGCCTATATTATTATTACAATAACAGAAAACCATCCTATGCGTTTAGCCTGCCTTTTAAAATTAACACTGGACTAGCTGTGCGTATTTCATAGAACGTCTTCGGGTGCATGATCTTCGATGCATTTTAACTACTTGTTAAAGGCATGGTTACAAACTGCACTTATTAATCTGCATCACTGGAATTGACTTTGCCAATGAGAGTTAGGTGTGTGAAGACCTGAGTTTAACCGATCGTTTCAATATTTGCATCAATCATCATGCTTTTGGAGTGCTTTTAATCATTCTGTAATTTATTTATCTTGGTCCTAGTGTAGTTTGTAGGTCGCCTGTGCTAAATGCGTGAAAATGATTGATGTTTATTTAAGCGAGTCGTCTTCGTTATTTCTGGCAGAATTTAGGCCCAATGACGTCATTTGGTCGCCGAGGAGTATTCGTTACCTTCAGATAAATTATAGACCTGGCTGGAGTATGTACTTTACTCTGCAGAGAGACATTCAGCTGTGCTGTACCATGGATCAATTGATGATTTGATGACCATAGCATTTTGAAATTTTAACTAAACCTGGTTGAGGTGCATATTCTGCACAGAGACCTCCGACTATATTGCTCTCCTAATAAATTGGTGTCTGTGATGCATTTATTGGCCTTTAAATAAACCTGCTAGTTTAGATTTATGATCGCCTACAATTGTATTGTATTTTTGCAGAACTCCATACGTCACAACTTGTCCCTTCATAGTCGCTTCATCCGAATCCAGAACGATGGAGCTGGAAAGAGTTCCTGGTGGACCATCGGGCCTTCCACTCCGGCTGCCCATAAAAATCTTCGTCGAAAGGCGGACTCAAACAGCTTTCCAGGCACCGGCAATAGTCCACGAGCAAAGGTGGAATGCATGAGGATGCAGCCACAATCTAGAACTGACAGCCAGTGGAACACTCAGGAACGCTTACGGTACTACCACCTGACTTCAAATCCAGTCAATACGTCTATGGTAGAAGGTGGACCGACTGCGCTGCGATCGGCTGTCAGTCCAGACCGGTCTGAGCAGGGCCAGATGATGCTCGCCGCACACAACGCTCTACGAGGCTACACGTATCTCGACTGGAAGTCTGGTCTCACATCGACTGAGCCCAACGACTGGTGGTATCCGATGGAGTATAAGCGTTGTCTGACAGAGTGGACATCTAGCCATGGCTACTTCCTGGGAGGAGGAGAAGGCGGCAGAGGAGGAGGCGAATGGGGGTCCGTTGAGGAGGGATATCATCAGAAATGTCTAGAGTTCGTTCCAACAGACGAGGGTCGGATGTCGTCGTCGTCGTCCTTCGGTAGACAGCAGCATCCGCCTTTGAAGTGCTTCAAAGGAGGCGAAGATCTTGCGTGTCCTTACGAGGCTCGCCCACGCCCTCCCCCTCTCCCTCTTGGACTTCCTCCCTCTGCCTCCTCTGTCGTTCCTGTCGACAGTCATCCGTCCTATACGACGTCCTTTGATAATAACTCTTATTCGTCCATTCCTTATACACCCCATTCTGCGGCTGCTCAATGCCTCAATCAACCGGACGTCATCCATCCCACGTCTACCCTGCCCAGCCCAGCCAACCCCATGCCACCGCCACCCTACGTGGCCCCGTTCTACAACAATGCCCTCTTTACGCAGACGGAAGGTCAGCCTTGTGTGGTATCTGTCTCGTGTTGCAGTGCGCTGTCTCCCTCGTCTCTGCTCTCGGCCTCCGCTGGGAGAGCGACGCTCGATCGCCGAAACTTTGGATGCCATCAGTCACAGGCACTTCCGGTCCACGGATGGACGGTCAGCCACAGCTTGCAGCAGCAGCAACAACAGCAGCAACAGCAGCAATCGCAAAGACTTTCCTATTGCTACCAGGACTTGATGCCAAATAGATTGGAGATTCCATCATACCACTTGCTGCCGCAGCCGTCTTTCCCTATTGACCCCTACCCAATGCAGTATTGTTCCTATTCCGGATGCGACGGGACAACGGATTCCAGCGAAGAGCTTCAAGTTTCTCCCTCTCCACCACCGCCGCCACCACCACTGTGTTCTTCCATCGAAAACAGACTTCCAGATGGCGCTGCAGAAAACCACGAACTGAAAGTGTTCGATATGAGATTATATGACCCTAAATTGTGTGAAATCGAAGACTGTGACGTAGCAGGTGACATTCTCATCCGCTCAGGCGGAGGAAGGGGTGGGGCAAATGGTGGCTCACGAAGTGGGGCAGATGGCGCTGCAGGTGTCAGTTTCGAATTGCCATTTGGACCAATCGTAAGTCAACTGAATCCAACCACTTGATTAACTACGCACACTTAAAACACTGCAGCGTTTTAAGTGTGTCAGAAGAGGCAACTCTGTCGGCGGTGTTTGGCTTTATAAACAAACTAAGAAGTGGACAGATTTCATCAAAAGTACGTAAGAGTCGCTTTCCACTAAAGATGACACTCCATGTGCACAGAACCAAGACGAATATCAATCAATTTCTGTGAGGTGCAAAGCATTTGCGATAAACTCATCTTAACACGGACTCTGTGACGCTAAATTCTCAGTAGAACTGTTACAATGTTTGTAAAAAAATTAGTTAACTCGTGGTCTCCGCAAGACATGTCTCCGCATCTTGTTTTTCAGGTAATATCTCCCGTTCATTAATCGAATGATAGCATATGTTAACAAGAGTTGCTTTGATGATATGTAGACCACGAATACTAGTCTCGTAAGTGTGTGGTTAAACTGGTGCCAAATGAAAAGTTGCCTAGAAGAAAATAAGACATCATGATTATTAGTAATTTTAGCTACATGCATTCGCTGGTGTTTTCAATTTATCATGTTTCGATTATACACAGATAAATTTCTTCATTAATAGAATTTTAATTCATTCATTCATTGCGAAAATTTATATAGCGTCCCTCCAAGGTTACTACTCAGGAGCGCTCCCGACTCAATCCCGGCTGAAAAGAAACGTCTTAAGGCTACTGTAAAATGCATCTGAATGAACCCTAGGCATAAGACGCAACGATAATGGTAGCGCATTCCACGCCATTGGGCCAACAACAGTGAAAGCCGCGATGCTGTCTAATTGTAGTTCGCGTGCGGGGAACAAGTTCAACCTGCGTAGAAGAGCGGAGAGCACGTCGTCCCTAGACGCCCATGGTAGAGCAACAGAGCTCTTGTAAATACGTGGGGGCAGCACCTAATAGGCACCGCCACACCAAGCAGAAACGCGGTCGACAATTCGCTGTTGGATAGGTAGCCAATGCAGGACACCCAGCATATAATCAGTGACATGACCGAACTTCGGGATACGGCCCATGCGGCGCGCGGCCGCGCGCAGGACCCGCTCGATGCACTCCAACCGCCCAGCGGGTAGGCCAGCGTAGAGCACACAGCAATAGTCAAGGCGAGTGACAATAAAAGAATGGATCAGGATAGTCGTCGCATTGATGGTAAGAGAGCGGGAGACAGCTCTCAGCTGGATCTAGCTGGCGCATGCAGCTGGTACTATCAGCCTGATAGTAACAGCTGCGACAGAGCTGATGAATGTGTGCTATGAATGTGAGTTCCTGGTCCACAGTGACACCTAGATCGCGTACAGTTGCAGAGAATGTGAAGTGCGGAAACTAAGAGGCAAGGGCTGTAAGATTAAGTTTTGCGAGCTGTTGACGCGTGCCTAGCCAGATGAATTGAGTCGTGGATGGGTTGAGACGCAGGCGGTTCGACGACATCCATACCCCAAGAATATCCAGCGCTAGGCTCATGGCTCGGACTGTGGGAGCAGCATCAGATGATAGGCCGTGCATGTATGCCTGGACATCATCAGCATAAGACTGGCTTAGGGCAGAGTTAGCTTATATAAAGGGGACCCAATACCGATCCTGGGGCAAACCAAAAGGGGGCCGGTACCCAAGGAGATCTGGTAGGCCCATAAACAACTGAGAGGGAACGATCATGCAAGAAAGATCCTAGCCAATCAAGGAAGTTACCAGAAAGGTCAAATGAGACAGAGAGGCGCCTAAGAAGAATATCGTGGTCCACGCTATCAAAAGCGGCGCTGACATCTAGCACTGCCAGAAGAGTCACTTGCGACCTATCGATAGACATATATCTGAAAGTAGGCGAATCAGAAGGGTCTCGGTAGAGTGGCCGTTGCGAAAACCCGATTGAGGGAGCAGATTGTTCGTTTCTAGATAAGCAGTAAGTTGAAAAGCAACAATCTTTTCGACTATTTTTGACAGGAATGAAACGTTTGCAATCGGTCTGAAGTTTGATGCATCAGACGCGTTGAGTCCATCACGTTTGAGAACAGGCACCAGGGTGGACTTCTTCCGTGATGGCGGAAGAATGCCTTCAAGTAGAGAACGGTTGAAGAGAACACACAGAGAGGAAAGGAAGAAGAAGGTCCACGTTTTCTTGAAGGAGGAATGTTGGAAGCGGGTCCAGTTCGCAGGTTTTCGGGGCTGATGCGAGGATGATTCGCCGCAGGGCTCTTGGTCTTAATGGTCTTCCTGCTCAGATTCAGTATATCTTGTGTAGACCTACGTCCGTCTATTCATTAGTTGTGGCACACGAGTGCTTCAGAAGCTTCTAGGAGGTTGAAGAGGCTACGAGAGGAGCGTCTCCGTTGCCCACCACCGCGGGTGGGTCGCACGGTTTCTAAGCGCTTTAGGTGCATATATAGGCTCAATGCAAGCGAAGTGAATAAGACTCACGTGACTCATTTTAATCTCAGCAACTCGGAGCAAATGACCTGGTTCAAAATCCGCATTGTAATTGTAGGTGCAAATACAACGAATTTATAAACATCAACTGGCTCATGTCGATATGTATGTATGTACTAAGCATATATGTAACGACGGTTGGTTTCCTAGCTATGAATGTTGCTAATGCATGCTGTGTGGCCAGGACAGTTGTCGCGTTGTAACGGCGGATTCGGTTCAACCGATTGTCGACCCCCTCCGCGCGGGAATGCCTTCCACTGAAGAAACCAGTATTTTACACCCCGAACGATCTCTACGTCTGCAATATAATGCTTTTAAAACAAACGTTAATATAATTTATACAGTGCAGTCGGCGTCGGCCGTGTACAAGATTAGTTGTCTTGCTTGGCAATGTAGATTGAGTAGCAGTGCAGGGTACGAGGAGGTCCACGCGTTCAGACCAATTCTACGATGCAGCGCATCTCACTTGCTCATCCTTATTTGCAAGTTCGGTCGCAGGTCCTCCTGTCCGTCTCTCTCTCTCTCTCTCTCTCTCTCTGCCTCTGTCTCTGATTCTCTCCGCATATCTTGTTTTTCCGTTAATATCTCCCGGTTGACAATCTCTCTCCCTTTCGGTTTCTCTATCCATATAACTCTCTCTTTTACTTGTCCTTCTCTCATTCTCGTTCTCTAATTACACAACACATACATGTATATACAACACAAGCATATCTATAATGCGTATGTTACATGCATGGAGCGTCTGAGGCCGAAACTTCGGCCTCTCCACGCACGGACAATTATTTCTGCGACCGAAAGTTTTTTGCATATGGCTAAAACGACACTACTTTACCTCTGACCCTGACCCTTAACGACCCTAACGACGCCTTACCTGACCCTAACTGACCCTCACGATACTTAACCGTATCCTAATCCACGCTCACAACGCATTTTAACAATTTAGGTGTTTTAACAGTGCGCATGCGCCAAAGATTGCGCAAGCGCAGTGGTCTTAACTCGTTAAATTCAGCACTTGTTACGCCGAGGAAGTAACTTTTTATATTGCGGTCGAACTATCGGCCGCAGAAGACTTATCCATGTTAAAAACAGGTCATGCCTGTACTCCCATACTTTATATTTACTCCTATTGACTTACCATTTGAAACGGCATTGGGCTATGTTCTGCGCACAGATCACAAAATGGTGATGATGCCCATTTTGAGCTATAATTAAACATAAAATATGATAGAAGCAAAAAACAAGCATGTTTGACATACATGCAATTGTCAGTTCAACTCATAATTAGCATAAAATCACATACCAAATTAATTTTAAAACTTTATCAGCGTCGCTATTAAATAATTCTATTTATATTCCTCTGTCTATTTTCCTACTTGATGGAAGGTTAAATTGCAAGCTATTCTTCCCACTCGAACTGGTGTCATGTAGCAACATAAGCTCTAGTATGAAATCGCTTGCAGACTACTTAACTTCATCGAAACCTAGCTGGTAAATTATTGACTTGCTAAGCAATTCACCGCACCACGAGCCCATGAAGCAGCATCGCCCGATTCAGTTTCTTGATCATCGTCGTCTTGCAGTGACATCCACTGAATCCTCGTGTATTGTTTACCCAACTGTTCACACCGTGTTGTGGAATGTCGTCGATTAGAAGCTGACTTCGATATCAACTCTGTTAACAGTTCGTAATTACAATATAACTGCTCCCCGCAAAACTCGTTTTCCTGGAAGTCCTTATCGTCCTACTATTGATATGTAATTATATCGTTCAATAAAATCAACGGAACTTCTCCTCAGATCATCCTGTTCCGTCGACGGACAGAGTTCAACTAATCTCCAGAATTCGTCGGTCGAGCAGATGACACGCTACAGAACCGTTTGATTCAAAATTAGTGCTTCTGGTTCCCTGTTTTCTACTAGTTTCTAGTACCTTCATCTGTGTTAAATATCATTATTTCTATGACTGCGCTGACTTAGGCCTAACTAAGAGGCTGCAATAGATATCTACAGTGCGCAGGTCATGCAGTTGGCACCATGAGTGCCCACAATATTCAACCTTCGACGCATTAGATATAATGCAAAAATATATAATCGTCATAACAACTGAACACACAAATAAAACTGATGGAATTTAAAAGAAGCTTGATTTGATAACAATAGAACAGTTAGGAGTTTTACAACCGATCGCTGCGTTGCCCACAAAAGACCTGTAATGCGACCTTTTTTAAGCATAGGGTAAATAAATTGCACGGACGATCACCTTTTCAATTGCTAAACGATTTTGTGCTTAGTGACTTTCTGTTGTTTCCATCGTAGTATTCTTAAAGCCTGCTGAGGACATTCGTCTTTCTACAGACTTATCTTGACTTCTAATCAAAACTCAATCTTTGCACCTAATGCTCCTCAGTCGATCGTTCGTGCGTAAATTTCTCGTCCGATTGGTTTTTGATTATATAGGCTGAACATTTTTGATGATCCAGACTTCTAACGTTAACTAGTAGGCCTATGTGGTCGCGAAGTCATTCTCTCCTCTAGCGGGTTGAGGATGGTGCTCGGACTTTTCTTTGTGTCTCTGTACACTGACCCAGCCATCTGAAGGATTTTCAGGTTACTAATCTGCTAATCTGAGAGTTAAGGCCAAGGGAAGATAGGTTTCTGAATTGCTGATCGTTCTACTGCAGAACTCTCTACGAACAATTGCAATGACTATCATCCTGCACAGACGGTGACGGGAGAAGAGTTTCCAGACGCAGCATCTCCTACCATATGCAAGGTACTGCTTCTTGGTGACGGGGGTGGGGAGGTGAGTTCAAGGGTTGCTAGCCTCGTCTTTGACGCTACGTAGTCTACGAACTTTGAACATCCGCTCTGAGTGAGAATCCAACGCTTTCGCATTGCGTGTCAGCCGAGTTAATCAATGGTAAGCCCTTTACAGTTATCTCAATACTGTTCGCTTGGTCTTTGACGCTACGTAGTCTACGAACTTTGAACATCCGCTCTGAGTGAGAATCCAACGCTTTCGTACTGCGTGTCAGCCGAGTTAATCAATGGTAAGCCCTTTACAGTTATCTCAATATTGTTCGCTTGGACGGTGTTGGCTTTTAATATGATTTCAAGAAAAACAAAATTTAGTCTGACTAAGACGTCATTGCTTTACGAGGTTCTATATATATGTCGATATATATAGTGCTTAGAAGCGTATATATATATATGCAGGTACATCCATTACACTCAATATATAGGCCTTAATATATACTGATCGTATACCAAATCAGTGTAAGAAAATATGTGCAATACATTAAACATGTCTGATTAACACCCTGTCTGTTCTTGAGCACAGACAGTGAGCATCACAGCTTCAACTTTAGACGATACACTTGGAAACAACTCAAATACAGCACATGTTACAAAGCAATGTTATATTTAATTAAGTTGTAGATAGCTACTCAGCAAATTAGCAGATCTGGTAGTATATGACATTATACATTTATAGTTAAAT
The DNA here is from genome assembly GCA_959347315.1 of Bimastos eiseni. Taxonomy (NCBI): domain Eukaryota; kingdom Metazoa; phylum Annelida; class Clitellata; order Crassiclitellata; family Lumbricidae; genus Bimastos; species Bimastos eiseni. The sequence continues at coordinate 20,530,163 of OY365810.1, forward strand.
GTTAACCTATCTATTCACGCACAAAAGATATATATATATGTGTGCATATATATATAATATATATCACATCAATAAAGAACTAATCTCGGCTGGCATGTTAAAGCATATTGTAGCATGCACTCTATGATTGAAAACAAATGTTTTTACGGTTTTGGTAAACCATTATATTAAACAATATCAAATCAATCACAGGAACATGTCACCTTTGAAAGACTCCGTAAGAAAAGATCACAGAGTCCACTTCCACTGGAAGGGTTGATGGAGTGAAGCAGTGTAGAAACAGAGTCTTGTTGGTCGCCAAGACACAGAACCAGCAGCAACATAAGGTCTTAGTAAGAACACTCAAGTAACTTATATTAAGAAATCAGATGTGTTGGCTGATACGCAAAAGGAAGGTAACGAACAAACGAACACCACGTCAAAGGTTAACTACGTGTAAAAGCCAACACTCTCTGCCACTCCTTTCTTACGGAATCTTATATATAGGCCAACGGAAACGCCCCACAATTCATTCATTCCTGTCTATGGAGGTTAAGGTAAGAAATATATTTTAATACAGGCGACGGTTCAAGACAACACCCCAGACAAATACAATAAGAAGAATATAAAGGCAATGATAGTCTGAATATAAAGGCAATAGTCTGAATATGAAGCCAAGAGTCTGAATATAAGGACAATAGTCTGAATATAAAGGCATGAGTCTGAATATAAAGGCAATGATAGTCTGAATATAAAGGCAATAGTCTGAATATGAAGCCAAGAGTCTGAATATAAGGACAATAGTCTGAATATAAAGGCATGAGTCTGAATATAAAGGCAATGATAGTCTGAATATAAAGGCAATAGTCTGAATATAAAGACAAGAGTCTGAATATAAAGGCAATAGTCTGAATATAAAGGCAAGAGTCTGAATATAAAGGCAATAGTCTGAATATAAAGGCAAGAGTCTGAATATGAAGCCAAGAGTCTGAATATAAAGGCAATAGTCTGAATATAAAGGCAAGAGTCTGAATATAAAGGCAATAGTCTGAATATAAAGGCAAGAGTCTGAATATAAAGGCAATAGTCTGAATATGAAGGCAAGAGTCTGAAGATAAAGGCAATAGTCTGAATATAAAGGCAAGAGTCTGAATATAAAGGCAAGAGTCTGAATATAAAGGCAATAGTCTGAATATGAAGCCAAGAGTCTGAATATAAGGACAATAGTCTGAATATAAAGGCATGAGTCTGAATATAAAGGCAATGATAGTCTGAATATAAAGGCAATAGTCTGAATATAAAGACAAGAGTCTGAATATAAAGGCAATAGTCTGAATATAAAGGCAAGAGTCTGAATATAAAGGCAATAGTCTGAATATAAAGGCAATAGTCTGAATATGAAGGCAAGAGTCTGAATATAAAGGCAATAGTCTGAATATAAAGGCAAGAGTCTGAATATAAAGGCAATAGTCTGAATATAAAGGCAAGAGTCTGAATATAAAGGCAATAGTCTGAATATGAAGGCAAGAGTCTGAAGATAAAGGCAATAGTCTGAATATAAAGGCAAGAGTCTGAATATAAAGGCAAGAGTCTGAATATAAAGGCAAGAGTCTGTGTTGGATATTTAGAGTTGAAAGGTCATTGTATAAAGGCCCAACATCCAATATTTTGTAACCGGGCTTTAAATAGCGTTGGTCTCATCTCTCCGTAAGTTGGCGTAGTTAGACTCATTTATACAGACGGTCTGACAAAGAAGGTCTTAATTTTAGTTCACTTTCAAACATAGAAACTCTCTGATTTACTAGCCGTCGTTTATTGCGCCACTTTTACGCTCAACAGGTAGGTCCAGCAATCAAAGGTAGGCATAAAAAGCAATTTTTAGCGCCTTATTCGAAAACATTGGATGAAGCCAACTGTTTAGCACTGTGGGGCAGGGACTGGGAAGAGGTTGACAACAGGAGGAAACAGATAGATGGGATAGGACAGGGAGAATAAAAGTTCTATATATGGGATGCAATCAGTGAACGAACGGTGCTAGCGACAGTCGACAAATCCATGATGGGACGAAGGGCGTCGTCGTCGTCGTCGGCGGTCTACGTCATTGGTAATTGCCGAACGACCTCCTCCTCCCCGCTCTCGTTCGGGCTGCTGCTGCTCTTCGCTTCCTCATCTGATAGGCGATGGCTATTTGCATGATTCGACAAATGATCCTGCCTCGTCCTCTCCTCCTGATAAACAAATCCCTCTCAGAACACCCTTCGGTGCATTCGATAGAAATGCAATTTCCCGACGATTACGAATTTCGACGATCTGTCCCATTCCTGGATTATGCGCACAGCCGTTCGTCCTCACCGGTCTATATAAGCGCTACATAAACGCCGGTCACTATGCGTCTGTGCTTTTGACAGAGACCGAGTGAAGTTAGCTTACGACTTCAGCAATTGCTTCTGACGTCGACCATTAAAAGCTACTCCCATTTCTAGTGAAAGGAGCGGAGATATTCACACGCGCGCGCACACAGGTAACATCAACACCTACTCTAACAATTAGTAACACATGTTCTTATTTGAACGTCCAATGAAGACGGATGACAAGCTCTTGATCGAAGTTCGAACTCATCTTCTCCTCATGATGAATTTGATGCTAACAGACAATCAAACTATGGCTTTATGCGTACAACAATTGTGTCCAATGTTTAGTTACAGGCGATGGAAGGGAGACCAGGCAACACGAAGACTAAAGCAAACTCCAGCGTAAGTATAAAAACCTCATCAGCGACGCCTTTTGAACGAAACTCCACCACTGTTTGAACTTTGACAGTGTCAGTCCCAAGCCTGGATAAAGGGGGAGGGCGACACCAAATTATCTTCGATATGAAACGGTGTCGTTAAAAAATCAACGCACACATATAGGTGGGCCAAAAAAGTAACTCCCTACGGAGTTTTGCTAATATTTCGACCAAAAGTAGAAATATTAAATGAAATTTTACAGGCTGAAAGCCAATTCATATTTGCATATAACCGCCAAAATTTACTAAAATATTTCAAATAGAACAAAAGTTGTATCAGTTTTAATGAGTGCAACCACTGATTTTTTATGGTCAAAAAACATTCAGTGACACAAAAAGTTATAAAAGGCAAATTTATGAGGTCTGATTTCAAGTAGTTGTAACAAAACACACTTCATAATAATTATTATTGAGAAAAGAAATTGGAAATGATCGCATATGAATGTCACTTTGACGTCAGGTCATCTAGCAAGCAGTCGATTAAATTGGTGAATAAAGATATTTTGTGATTAATCATTTTATAATAGCATTTGTAACAAAAAAAACCAGGGCAAGGTGTCCATGACAGATAAATGCGTACACAGACATCTTCATGAATCATAAGCATGATCTTGGAGTCAAGGCTGTAATCAAAGCTCACTCTGAAATCAGTGGAGCAGAGCACTTATAAAAATATGAGTACGCATTGATGATAGGGGTGGGCTGTGGAACGTCGTAAGGGCAGCAGAAGGCAGAAATCTATCGGCACCCAAACAAATATCGACCATGTTGATGAACTTATTTGCTCAAAAAATAGCAACATCAGAAATCATCTCAGCACTCTGCGAATTTCAGCAGAGTTGAACATCTTCTGTTAGAAGAATTGCAAAAGAAGATCTGAACCTCATCGCTTTTCGTCGTGTCCGTGGGCAAATTAAACGATGTCGTTAAACGATGCAATGGCCCCCACCAGGTCATCAAAACTTGCCAAACAGACTCAGAATACGTTTGGCTACTGGTGGTAGAAACAGGTTGGGGAGCAATTACTTGAGAAGTGACCTCATAAAATCATTTTTTTAAACTTTTTGCCGCTTAAAATGTTTTTTGACTATCAAAAATCATTGGTTACACTCACTGAAAGTGATGTAACTTTTGTTCTGTGTGAAATATTTTAGTTAAATCTGGCGGTTATATGTAAATATGAAATAGCTCTGCGCTTGCAAAATTTCATTTGCTAATCTACTTTTGGCAGAAATATTAGCAAAAAACCTGAAGGGTTACTTTTAATGCCCCACCCTGCTCATAGATTATTAAAAGAATTAATAAATTCAGTTGCACCCAGTTAGTGTTTTGGGTGACGACTCGTAGTGTAATGATAGCGAGCATTTATATAGCGCCCCTGCAAGATATCAACTCAGAGGTGCTCTTTGCGCTGGCCTAAAATGATGTTAGTCATATTGAACCAATAAAATACAATTGTTAGCAAGACTAACGGTGAGCGAACGCAGTGGGAGATAGCTTACATCTGTAACCGTGATTATTCTGAACATTACATTACAATAGATAGGCTTGGACAATATATATAGAGATCATTATTATACATTCGGTTTAGCAGAACATTCGCTAATACAGACAGGACAGGTTCTTTCAATCAGCTTAGGCTTTAGTGTAACTAGCACTTACAGTCAGCCTTCATTGCTAGAGTGGTCAGTAGCTGATCCTTGAGAGGTCAGTAACTGACCAATCAAAGTAGTCTGTCCTAGGATAGGCCAGTTTCCTCTTTGGCTGAGGAAAGTGACTTATAAGCTGAAACACTCTTAGGATCGAGGCAGTCTGACTTCCGAAATCATCAGGTATCTTAGTACGTCAGATCTGTCTGTTATAATATATATAATTTATTAATAATTTAGCTTCATGTTCAACTTCTAGTATCTAACATCATTATCACTTCCTGAGTATTTGTATCATTCTGTATTTAGGCAACCAAATATATGTTATCACTTTATCTATTCCTTGTTTAATAAAGATAGTTTGTATCTGATCTGTCTCTTCATGTGTAGCTAGTTTCCCCTAACTTAATCTAATTCATTAAGCATCTAATATAATAGTAGAGCTAGTTTTAAGTAGAACTCTCAGCGTTCTTACACATCTATTTAGGACTATAAACTTAAATGGAATTTTGTCTATAAATAGACCGTCTTTTTAATAGTCCGTTGAATGCAATTGGTGGCATTATTAGGACAACCAATACGCACTCACTTACCTCTATACACATACTCTTCATATTAATCAATACAATGAATTGATACAATGAATTGATACAATGACCTGGTAGAAGTGATACTAACGCTGCTACTAATGATGATCGAGATGATGACGACGACGAGGACGACGATGTTGATGAAGAGCGAATAATTATATATACATATATCAAAATGGATGAGTTTTGTCGCGATATTTTTTGTTCAGATGACGAAGACAACGGCGTCGATGATTCTATCGATGCGAAGTGTCGTCCTTGACCTTGGACCCATTCTGAAGATCCTTGAAGTAAGTACATTCTGGAATCGTCCTGGGTGCCATATAATTATGCGCCAATAAAAGACTGCCATGTCTTCGCATCCTGTAAAACTGCACTGATTTTCAATTAGGATGGTATTAAAGTGTTTAAGCATTTGCCACCGATGATGCCAGGTTTAATAACGGTCTACAGCTGAGTCTATCAGAAAGAAGCTGTCTGCTATGAGAAGACCACTGATTTAATGAGCTGCTGCTCAGGAGAGCAGGTGAGAATATGCAGCTGACAAACTCCGTTGAAAATAATGCGCAGTAGATGTGTCCGTGTCACCATAACACACGAAGTACAGTTGTACTTAGACTGACCTATAGTGTGAGAGACTTGTCACTTAACTGAATCATGTAAATAAGGATGGTAAGGTAAACAGATGACATCAAGTGATCAATTACGTGGAGAACAGTACTTATGAAGAAAATAATTATGCATGTAACAATCTATGTACGTTCCACAATAACTTTTGATCAACTCGAACGATTTCTCCCAAATTTTACACGAATCCTTTTAGCAGCCGACAAAACATAGAGGAGTGATGGTTCGCGATCTTCCCCATACTCTTACCCCTTCACCTTGCTTGCCTACATGTATAAGGAGGCAATTACAATATGTTCAAAAGAAATTCTAAAGCCCTTGCTTCTCTCAGGGCCAGTAGTATGTGGCATGCTCAAGGTAGGAACTTCAAAAAATGAGGCTTTCGCTCCGTAAGGAAAATAAAAAATGTGGTTCAACCCGGGCGAAGCCGGATATACTTGAACTAGTGTTGATATAAACACGAACGCTTTTGCGCAGTTGGACTTATATTGCAGAGTTATGCGTGCGTAGATGGCAGACGTTTGATGTAAACGGTTTGCATTTGGAAATTTGGGTGATTGAAGACCCACGCAATTAGAATGGAGCTGATACAGAGGGAGAAAGAGAGTGATAGAATATAAACGATGGAAAGACAAAGCGAGAGAACACAAGAATAGACAAGAACAGGAACACTGAATGACTGTCAAGTCGAGATGCTGTTATATGCAATCGAGGACTTAATACCGTCGTCGAACAATAAAATGGCAAAAAGGAAGCTCATAGTTTATTGAGGAAGTCATCGCGGACAACCAGATGACTCAGAAGAGAACGAAATCTCGAAGAGAGACGTCATATACACCGTATATACTATGTCGTTGCAGTACCTCTGACACAAATATCAGTGTTTGTCAGGTGATTGGTGCTGAGATATTCAGTACCAAGTTAATCATCTTAACAAGCAGAACACAGATCATGCAATGTACATGTAGTCTATCACTTGCTTCAGTCATTCTGGGGAGCAATTCACCTCAATAGAACTCGTCGTCTGATGACTGTCTTGCAATACAATACACAGCGGCATTTTAGCGGGTTTGGCTTTCCATTATAGTTAAACGAGCCCTGGTCAATATAAAAGCGCATCGTCTGCACTATTTTTCGAGAGTAGGTCACTTAGTAAAGTTTTGGCCCATGACGACAAAATTCTTTAGGCAACAGAATAGCTACGAAATCCCTATCAATTCTTATTAATTCTAAACGTGTCTTTCCATGTCCTAAAATCATTTCTGTCTTTAGCATATCCAAAGCATGTTGCAAGGAACACACAAACATAGTCTTATACGAATCTGTTACAATGTGCATTGCTTGCAGCAACACCAGACGCAGGTAACTTACATTGAATCGCGAAAATCTGGTCTGTGCGAAAATGAATTTGAGATCTACGTGGAAGTTGAAGTGACTCCAAGCATCTGTAGTCTGGCTACTCTTGTGGAAACTCTGAAGACGACGGTTCGCAAAGTTAATCTTGTTCGTACCTACAATCAAATCGACAAACTCAAGAAATTCACTTCACTGGACCGCGGGGATACAAAATGTAAGAGCAGTCGGCTTCTTTGTTACTCTATAGTACGGAGCCCCTAAAGGGACATGAAAGAAGAATATTTTATCTCGTGCGCACGAGATAACAACTCGTTCCCACGACTTACTAAGTCGTGCGCACGAGTTATTAACTCGTTCCCTCGACTTAATAAATCGTGCGCACGACTTATTTGACCAATAGCAGGCCGACTTTTCTGTGACGTAAGCACACTTCTATTTTGGTATTTATGGAGAATCACATAGTTCTATAAACGAAACAATGTCTAAGACATAAAGTGATTCGGGCATTCCCTTCTAAACTTAAATTCCACCTTTTCAAGAACTCTTACCCAGACTCATTACTTGACATCTGTCACTCCTCGACGAAAGCGATGCCCTCCTTAACAGCTACTCTGCCTCCCTGCTGACTTTCTGGAAATCGAACTCTGACCTCACACGGACTATCATTTGGACAATCCTTTCGATTTGACGCAGCGCTCCTGAATAAGCTGGTGTCCTGCGCATTGCTTTCAAGTGACGCTTTAGAAGTCTGAAAATTACGATTACTACTACTATAGGGGTGTATAATATTATGTGGTGTGAAAGGCTTTGGCCTATAAGGAAGGCATTTAAAGCTACAACGTTATTTGTGATGCCGTTTGTATGCTGAGCGTGTGCCAGACTGGGGATATCACTCAGCAGGCGAATATGAAAGCGAAAATGAAAATGATGTCTCAGATTGACAGAGCTAAAATACTGACAATATCAGATAGAGTTATCCCCGCGATTTATCGTATGAGTTGTGTTGTGGAATTTGGGACGCTAAAACGACAAATCGCCGTTGTCCCATTCAAACTACTTCGTTGCCAATTGTTGCAGCGACGCCATTATATTCCCCGAAAGAGAAGTTTGCTTACGTCACAGAAAGTCTGCCTGCTATTGGTCAAATAAGTCGTGCGCACGACTTATTAAGTCGAGGGAGCGAGTAAATACTCGTGCGCACGAGTTAAAATATTATTCTTCCATGTCTCTTTAGGGGCTCCGCACTATAGGCCTCCAATGATCTGCTGAAAACTTTTCATAGATTTTAACCCCTTCACAAGCATATCTTTCTACCAGCTGTTTCAACGGCGTGTGATTTCTCGCTCTCTCACTCCTAGTTCAGCAGCCACCATAGCGCACACCTGTGAAGCTAGTCGCCTGGACTACTGCTCCTCTATTCATGCTGATATTCTTTGGAACCGGATTGGGAAGTTCCAACGAGTTTTGGGTTCAGCTGCGCTCTTGATAGGGTGCCTCCCGAAGACTGATCATGTATCTGCTTATATATGCGGGATGTCCAGCACTGGTTATCTTTTCCCAGCACATTGTATTCAGGGTCTCTGCCCATGTTTGGTGTTCGCGGTTGCCTTCGCGCCAGCTTGCCTCAAGGAGTTATTTCAGCCCAGTGAGGCCACCAGTGACCGGCACAAACTCCGTTCTGCTGCCATAGGGACCTGGTTGTACCTTTCGCGCTCAAACCAACACGATGCCACATATTTTGTAGAACAATGGCCCTGCCCTGTGTAGCTCATTTGAACCTCAAACTTGACTTCTTTAGAACAGTCTGCTACTTCTGTGCCTTTATTCATCCTTTATGAGACTTTGGTTATTCTGTCATTTATAATGAAAACTAGACATTTCCAACTGCATGCAATTTAATCGAATCGACATCAGTTACAGACTTAGAAGTGCCTTCACAATATTATAATTGTATATATATGGCGACCGTGAGAAAAATAAATGACTGAGGTCCACTTCTATTTACCCTGTTCATCCTGCTTCCCTGTGATTTTAATGAAGGGTGAATCAATATTTTGCTATGTATCCATTAGATACTCCCGAAGGTCTTCCGTGGTTTCCGAAGACCATTGCCGATCTGGATCAATGCGCTAACCGGGTCCTCATGTACGGATCAGAACTTGATGCAGACCATCCGGTCAGTAATGAATAAAATGAAGACAGACCATAGACGAAGAAGTTTCATTTATCTATGACTTAATAATAGTTGTTTTTAGTGAAATCAAGGCTCGAAATGGACCGGAACGGACCGGAACGCCGTTCTTGTACGTAACTTGCGACAGTGTTTTTGTTCCGTTTCGTCAAATATGCCGGAACGCATCAGAACGTCGGGCGAAAATAAAAATGATCTTTTCGTGGTCATTCTGCTATTCAGCTCGTTCCAAGTGGAAATAATAAAAATTCTTATTTTAAAGTCCACTTTCTGTCATTAACTAAAACACTAATCTTGAAGAATGTCAATAAAGGGGCATTACATAATAACTAGGTAGCAAACAGCGGCACAGCCCTACTCTTCCCGCCACGTTGCTTATTTGCCTTTGACGTCATTTTTTTATTACCTGTCGGCGTCATGTCAAAAATAAATATCATGATCTAAAAGGATGACTGTGTATCTGTGCTCTCATTTTTAAAATTGTAATGAAGCCTTTACTTTAAGAGAAAAATAATCAGACTCAGGTAAAAAATTATGTTTGGAAATTAACCATCATAAATTGTATAAATTGGTTTAAAAAATGGCCACGTGAAAACACTGATAATCCGGATGCACCAAAAAGAGAGTTAGACGTTAATCGTTATAAATCTAAACTTTAAGCTGAGTGTCAGACTGCCAGTAGGTCTACAACATTGACAAACAAATAGGCCTACAAATAACTTTATTATATAATTTTATTATAGTGACTAATTCTAGAATGTTATTATAGTGACTAATTCGTGTTTTTCGTTTAATCTTAAAAATGGTGAATGGTCCAATATCATTTGCTAGTGTTCCGTTCCGTTTCGTAAAATTTTCCATTTCTAGCACTGAGTGAAATATACTTGTTATGCAGCTAATGTAACATCACAGTCCCATCTACTCATAAAAAAAATTCGAAAGCCCCAACGCGCCCATCATGAAAACCGATTGAATTTCAGTTTTACTTGAAAGGGTTTCAAAGACGAAGTCTATCGCAAGCGTCGTGTGGAATTCGCAGAAATTGCCTACAGCTATCGACAGTAAGTACCGTTTACCACGATGGCTGACACTTAATTAGCGCATGTCTAGCCTTCTGTGTCTATCGTATTAATCTCTTGCTGCATATAAGCAAGATTATTGAATTTACGCCGCATGCAACCGAAATTAAAATTTTGAAGAGGTCGTTGCGTCCAGGCCATGCATCGAAGTAGAGAAGAAAGCAATGGAAAGCAAGGCTGCAACTTACATCAGTCCATTTTTTGACAACTCTCCCGGACATTTCCCCCAATTCTACAAATTGTAAACACATAGGCCTATAATATGAGCTCCATATCCGGTGTCTCGATTGTCTATGTCTAATTAATTCCGTTATCACGTTGCGCGCGGTGAAAGTGCTCGCAAAGAGGTTTTAATACTGGAAGTTAGTCGTCAGTTTCATATAAATGAGTATAAAATTCGATGTAATAATTACAGCAAAGTATGAAACTAAATTTCTACTGCATTTAAATTGATTTCTTTATTAAACAGAGTGAAAGATGGAATAGTCATTTGTCTTATTTACTTACAAGACACGTGCAAACTATATTAAATTCGTATAAAATTTAATGATTTGATCACAGCAAGTTCAATATTGGATTGGTTTTTAATGTTTGACGTTAATGATCTTCTGATCCTGATTATTGATTACCTCAGCCTTAAAAGTTTAATAACGCTTTTAGCAGTTGACTTCTTGCATAAAAAGCTTCAAGAGAGTTAATAGAAACAGCAAACAGTATCGTTAAAATTTCATTAAAAATTACGGTTATGTCATTTGACAATAAAATGAACTTTCTCATCAAATGGGTAAATGTCCGGGGACTTTCCTAGAGGGATATGTCTGGGAAAATATTGGGAGAAATGTCCAGGAAATGTCTGGGCCCCTCTGGGGGAAATTTCAGAAGAAAATGTCCGAGATGAATGGCGGGAGAAACGTCTGGAGGAAATGTCCAGGAGGAAATGTCCAGGAGGAAATGTCCAGGAGAAAATGTGCAGGAGCCAATGTCGAGAAGTAAATGTCCAAGACCCGTTGATCACTTAATGACCGGTTACTGATTAGACAGCATGGCCATAGCCACTGACTTAAACCGATGACCGTTGCATGGCTTTCGCATGAAATGTCGTCTTCAGGACATCCGTAAGGAATATCTGAGCCATGAATTAACATCAAAATCACTTCAGACACCCATTGTAAATGTACAAGACAGAATCACCTTCTATTCACCTTATATGACACAATTAACGTCATCGTCGTCGTCGTCGTCAGCAGGAGCAGCATCATCATCAACAGCAACAACAACAACAGCATAAAACAGCAACAGCAACGAAAACAGCAACAACTTGTCTCTAGGATTTTAATGATACCCAGACTGTTCAACTATCTTGTTCTATTTTATTATGCTAGGCCTAGACACATTCGTGCCTCACAATAATTACTATCACAATGTTACACCTAAATTGAATTTATAGCTAAACCAACTGCTAGGATGTTCTCGGATACAATCAAATCGTTACAATGAAACCGTTGCCCTATATTATGCAATGGATAGTAAGTAGGTCGAATTCTAAAATACACATTTCAAGAATTGCATGAATTTTGCTTAATTATTTAGCGGCCAACAGATCCAACGAGTTGTCTACAATGACGTCGAGATTAAAACCTGGTGAGTAAATGCATATTAATATTTTTAATTGGTTTCTGAAATTGTCTCTAAATGTAGGACGAGAAGAGAGGAGTGTAGAAGGCCTACTCCTCAAATTCAGGGGCAGTGCATATGGGCCGAGTGATTTGCAGTTTAAGCACACACGCAGAAGACAGTTAATAGAAGACAGTCACAAAATTATTTATTATTATTGATTACTAATGAACTAGACGATCACCGTTGGTCATGCATAGTTATATGCAATTAGGACTATTATTCGATCATCAAAGGCATGTTATTTGTTTTTAGTTTATCAGGCATTTATTCACTCGCTCTTGATGCAGTCGAACAATTATAGTTTTATAACGCTTCTCATACGTGCAGTGAAATGCTCCACGGCATTTATGAGAAGCGCTATAGATAACTGACAATGATCGATGTATTAAAACGAAACAGTTGCCTGCTCTACACCAATAACTGATCGGCCATTAGAATCAATTAATCATAACGCATTGTCCACATTTTAACGATAGCAAAGAATCATCGCACGAGTTTAATCTGTTGCCTCTAAAACTGCAGTCATACAGGAAGCTAACTCATGGAAGTAAGATAAGGAATCGACAGAGTCTGACACAGAAATGTACTCCTAGTGTTAAGATATAATTGTAATCTTGTTTAGATGGAATCGTGTGTCGAGATATTACACGATCGAACAATATTATTGTTTAAGCAGGATGTCTTACTTCTCTGGCGCATATAATGACGCAGCCCTATATGTAGGCCTATGCTTCATTTTGCTTTCAAAACTCGCAACTTGACACAGGTCTTAAGTGATACAACATAAAATTATGTTGTTTATAGCAACTGTAGGCTAATCTGGAATACTTAAAGACCACGCGTTCCTGCTTCTTCTGTGTTATGAGCTATAAGGTGTCCAACAATTTCGTTTAACAATTTCAGCCCTAATGTTTCTTAAAAAGGTAAATCTTTGGGGTCGAGTAGCCTTGCTTGCTTATAAGCCAGAGACTCTCTCCCACTGCATTTCCTTTTCAGTGACAATTTGATGATCTTCGGTTGAAGCAACATGTCTGTTATCGATGTTCAGGTCTACAATCTATCGCGAGTTGACTCAACTCTATCCAACACACGCCTGCTCAGAGTATCTGCGGAATTTTCCTGCTCTCAAAGAACACTGCGGATACAGGTGACCTACGCTGTCATGTATAGGCCTACATCGGATCAAAACCGATCGGGGATCTATGAACCGTGCTATATTGTCATTTCCCTAGTTGACCTATATTAATTATGAATGTTTAAACTGGAGGCTTTATTATGAGAGCCAAGGGCGTCTCTCTAATATCTATCCGCAGCTTTTAAGCTACATTCATGTTTACAATTAACAACTATTATTAGTTTAGTCTTTGATAGACCCTTCGCTGCATTTGTAAATGTGTTAATACTTATAGTTCTTTGACCTGGAACAGCTTCCTCATAAAACCAGAGCTATTTGAACGACGCTGGTTCTTGTTGGATCGGGATCGATAGTTATGCCATGAAGTTGCGCTTTACAAATTTGTATGTTACGTATCTTATGTAATGATAGGCAAAATCCATGTGCACGTGAGTGAACGGGTGGGAGGTGTTCAACGCTTTTTGGCTTTGAGAGGATTTTGTTGCTGTCTGGTATCCACTTTGAGTCTGGGTCTACGATCGAAGCGCATATATATCTATTTATAGGTCTAAACTTAAAGCATTATTTCTAAAATACGACCGAAAGACACAGAGATTGAAACCCAAACTACTTTGTTAACATTTTATCAAGCTATTTATCAAGTTGACTGTTTCTTCTAGTTGTTTTTTCTCTGCTAATTGATTACTACAATTTCCAACGTTTTTCAATGATAGGCCTACATTAAAACATTTCCACCGTGTGGGCTTTGCAGTCAGCAAATTACTAAAATTTGTGAACACCAGCAATTTTCTCGCGCTGACCAATAAAATCATGGTAGCGATAACTTTCTCAAAATCGTCCCAACATCAAAGCGCGATTAAGTGATCGCCATTCATCGTAAAGTTTCTTCTGTTCAGTTTGAGAACGAGGTCTTAATACCGAGTTAAAATGAACAGTTCACTTATGATAGGATAGATGTTGTAGATGAAGAGGATTGTGACCAAATTAGTTTATTCGGAGAACAGGTTTATACTTCTAATCACATCCAATTAGAACAACTACATACTATTTAGAATGTTGATCCAAAAAATAACTTTTCTCCATTTTTTGCTAATATTTGTAGTGAAGATAACATTCCACAACTGCAGGATATCTCAGATTACCTAAAACGTAAGTACACAATAATATTGCTTGATTATAACATGCACCGAGACAATCCAACGCATTCCGTCTTACTTGCTTTCCCGGACTCCGTTCATGTAACCTTATCAGAACTGTAGACAACATCGTGGGTACGTCTGATATTCATCTGTTCCCAAAGTTGATTATAGAGTTATTAGCAGAGTTAGAGCTATGGTATCACCAGAGTAGGCATGATTCAACCTTCAACCTGCATGTGGTCGCATATTTATATATAGCTCTCCATCGTATAATGAGATACCATATATAAATATGTGAATTTAATTTACTATTGATGGAGAATATTCAACGTATATCTTGTTCCTTCCTAGATGTAGTCTAATAGCCACTCACTTAATGCTCCTGAAACTCAACTAATTTCCTCTCGGACTCCTAAGCTGCTTCAGTAACTTTATTTCGTTCTCCTCTCTGAAAGTCTGCACTCTCTTTCTCTTTCTTCTCAAGTATTCTGAATCTGGGTGCTACTCCTGTTAGTTCACTTACCTTTCATCTAGTACATCTCTACGCTCGTCCTTTTTTGATTAAGGTGTTTCAAGGTCATTCGGCGTTCTGTCTCTCCCCCACATTCACTATTTAAATTCATGCTTTTCACCACTACTGCAATTCCTTTATCATCCTAAGATTAACCTCTCTCTCTCTCTTCGCGTCTCTGTCTGTCTGTCTCGTTTTGTCTGTCTGTGTGTCTCTCTGGCTCTGTCTGCCTGTCTGTCTCTGTCTCGCTTTCTATTTGGCCAAAGTTCGTATCTCTCTTCAGTAATCGGTACTTACCACAGTCTTCCCGTTGCTCTCGCATTTGTGTTTAATGATCTTCATTTACTCACTCCCCATGCTGGCACACAATTTTAAATCCTGTTTGAATCTTTGAGTCTCAACGTGGTCTTGTCCCAAAGTATCTGGTTGACGTAATACTTCGGCCTCGTTTAGCTTCTTCACGTTTTTTGGCCCAAATGAACTTAATCTCTTGGTTCCTCGTACTAGAACTGCTATGGCTCAATCTCGACCCTTTGCCTCAGTTGGTCCTTCTCTTTGGAACGCACTTTCTCCTTCTATTTGCTCTATAATTCTATCTGGCAGTCTCTAACCCTCTTTCGTTTGATATCTCAAAAACTTGCCTCATCTTGCTGGGTCTTGCTGGGCCTTTTGCACTGGCAGCTCTTCTGAACGGTTCAGTCTATTGGAGGCGCTTTACAAATGCTTAATTACATTACAATGCAACACAATTCAGCCAAAAACACTTGGACTAAGATAGGAGGGATGCCTGTCTTGGCAGAGAAAACTGGATTCACACTGCGTCCTGTCGCTGGTTACCTGTCATCGCGTGACTTCTTGGCTGGTCTGGCGTTTCGTGTCTTCCATTGCACGCAGTACATACGCCACGGTTCCGATCCGTTTTATACGCCTGAACCGTAAGAAGTTTTACCTTCTGTAAATCCATACTGTGTGATAACTAAGCACAGAGCCAGCATAAATAAGTTATTGTAGCGATTTGACTGCGACCCCATAAAATAACATCATTACAGCGTTCCATATGTTCATCGTTATAGCAGAAAAACAGCATTTAATATTTTTAATCTTCAATATAATTATTATGTCGTATCCCATAGTTTAAAACATTTCAGACATCAGAATCATTGTATCTGTAATCAACGCGGGTTGTTATTCTCTGTGTGTTTGTTGATTGCTTCAGTGACTGTTGTCATGAATTGTTGGGACATATGCCACTCTTCCTAGATCCGAGTTTCACCGAGTTTTCTCAAGAGATCGGACTTGCCTCTCTCGGAGCATCCGACGAAGATGTACAAAAACTAGCCACAGTTAGTATAAACTAAGCTCAACTATTGTGGCTTAATTGTTACTGGTATAAAACGCAATATATATATATGTACATATATATGTACATATATATGTATATATATATGTATGTATATATATGGCTTTACAGTAAGAAAGTTATGCGAGACCTAATTATGGACTGTTAGCCTGCATACACATGCATGGACGTGCTATGCCATTGCAGGCATTCTTATTGAAGAAGATACCTGCTTACTTACTTACTTACTTACTTTTGTGCTATTTTTAGACCGTGTCTGTATGTCTGGATATATGATTTTGCCATAGAAATGACCTATTTAGTACTATATGATGAAAACGGTTTTTACACAGTGTTACTTCTTCACGATTGAGTTCGGTTTGTGCAAACAAAATGGACAATTTCGAGTCTTCGGAGCCGGTCTATTGTCTTCTGTAGGTGAACTCAAGGTCAGTGAACGCGACTTCTTTTCTCTAAAATCCCAATCTTCATTAGAAGATAAAATTCTTTCATTTTGTCTTGTCCTACTGTCTCTGTCTTTTATGTCGTCTGCTTAGAAATCATGTGTCACCAACGTTTGTCTGTGTAGCATGTTCTGTCGGAGTCTGCTATTCGAAAGCCATTCGATCCGGAAGTGGTCTGCCACACAGAGTGTCTCATAACGACGTTCCAGAGCGCCTACTTCTACACCGACTCTCTGGATGACGCCAAGGTCAAACTCAAGTACGTAGACCACACACATGCAGCCTGGCATATATTCTCCTTCCTCCCCACGTTAGCACACACGACGAATAATCCGACGAATCCAAAAATAGAGTGAATAGGTCACAATTCTATAAAGTCGCCGTAGGTAAAGTGAGACAAGCAGTGCGATAGAATTGTCACCATTTGATGTTAACTATTGTGTGACTGCAAAAAGCGACATTGACCTTTGCCATGGGTCATCTTCAGTTATCAACGGCCTCTGGACCGTGGCCAAGTAATGTACCCGTGGCCGGATAATGGACCCGTGACCGAGTAATGGACCAGTGGTCGGACAATGGAATCGTGTCCGAGTAATGGACCCGTGGCCGGATAATGGACCTGTGGCCGAGTAATACATCCGTGACCAGGCAATAGACCCGTTGCCGAGTAATGCAAACCGTGGCTAAAGCCTTGACGACTTGAATGCTCGATTGGTTCCATGCATACACAGAGCAACGTCTTTCGTCTTATAGCTAAGTTATTCTGATCTTCTACTGTTGTAATGCATCCACAGGAAATTCGCTCGGACGATCAAGCGTCCGTTTGAGTTGACCTATGACCCGTATACGCAGACGGTTCAGGTCCTCGACCAGCCGAGGGAGATAGCGAAGGCGATGGACTCCCTCTGCTCCCAGATGATGACAGTCACCAGCGCCGTCAAGAAACTAGACGACTGAGGCAACGACGTCTCTGCTCTGCGCCTGTGTACGAGTCCGCCGTCATCATCGATCTCAATGCACCGCCAATAAACGTAGCGTTTCGTCTTGACCTTATAGCTGAAAACAAACTAGCGCTACAAGAGTACATTCGTACATTCGTGTGGGCTAAGTCACGCTTGAGAGAAGGTAGGGTACATATACTGGAAGGAAATCAAAATAGATCAATTGGACAAAGAAATTGAACTATTGGAATTGGAAAGCAGACAGTGGAGCAAATGGTAGGTAGACAACATCTTTGGAAACCTCGTTTGATGGAAGGAACAGGGTAAAGAGACCAAGATGTATAGATGTTTAGCATAGATTGCCTGTAGAGAAAACAAATGAAGAGTGACTAAACCTATTTGAAAGATGTTATGTTTAAAGATTTCAGCTGATGAAGGGTTTCGGTTAAAATTTAGATATAGGTTGGGTGGATTCGATAGAGTGTTGGTTGTCTCTCCCGGATCTATTGATGACTAAATTGTAATCGTTTTTCTTAGCTGGATGCGGTGGCGTTGCCACTTTATAAGGGTTGGGAAATTTAGTCATTCGGGAACAATATAGCCTAGAAACACGTGTCCCAGTTGGCGCTGCCAATTTTTCTCATATTACCTTTCTCTCACTGTCCGTGATCAATAGGAGTCTCACTGGATCAAGACTTCACCTTTGATCATCGCATTCACCGTCTCTGCCGTCACTGCTACAGCCAGCTGCGCCAACTCTGCACCAACATCACCCGCTCACCTCACTCTTGCTGTTACTGCTACCCATACTCACTCCTTTGCGCGCATCGATTTAACCACTGCTGCTCACTCTGCACTGGCCTCCCGGCCTAGCGGCTGGAGTGCGCACCATGCTCCATTGCACGCCTCATATGAGAGGTATACCTATAATTGGTAATGCATCTGGTTATATGCTACACTGGCTCCGATCAGCCAGCGGATTATATTCCGGATCGCTGCTCTAGTCTAACGTTGCCCCAGCTTACCTGCGCTAGCTTTGGTGCCATACATTGAGTACAAGGGGTCACAGCTTCCTAAGTTTCGTAGAACGATGTGCTCTCTGTCTTCAGTACTTCTACAAGACAGAACAGTGCCTTCTCTGTGGTAGGCCCCTCTGCATGGAACTGGCTCCCTTTGTCACTGCGTTTGCTCCCTTGGGTCCATTCTGGAACATCCTACTCTAATCTAAAATATACTCTGTTTGACCATGTTTGGGTCAAGACCACCTGTAAGTAGTAACCTTGAGAAGGTACTATATAAATCTGTGTAATGAGTGAATGGTTGATTGATCTAGCCGTGTCTCTGGAGGAACGAGCTCCTACTGCAGTGCATGCAATTGATTTAGCTGGGTTGGCAGAAAAATACGCTGAAGCGAACATAAATGAAGCAGCGGCGGGAAATGGTCGAACCTTTATATAATACGTTTGTTGTACAGAATGCTATATAGGCCTACTTTTTTTCGTCATTAACTTATGTCAACGTACTCCAACGTACGATATTGCAACATACGCGGATCGAACAAATGTCATAGAAAGAATTAACGTACATTTCTTACATACGTTTGCACTTTGGTTGCATAGACGACCTCTCCATCGAAACGTTCCGAATTTGGGGAAGTTGGCTCTCTCGAGGATGGAAAAGCAACAAGCTAAAAGAGAAAAAGAGATAGCTTGATCGGAGTCGTAGTATGCGCGATGCTTGGAACATCGGGATGGGGCATTTTTGGACAATGAGGTTGAATTAGTGTACGGATGTAAACTTCCGATTCTGACGTTTACACCACATACATGTGAAATTCCTATGCCAAATGGTGGAGGATTTGTTGGTGAGAGAAAGGAGGAGTTTGGAGGGATACAGGTTATGCCACACTCGAGGTGAGGACTGATTTAATGACAGAAGGACAAGAAACAGATGAAAACGACTCTTGAACAGAACGATGGAACAGTCCGTCGAGCAATAGAGGCGGTGATCGAATTCCCTTTATGACAAAAGAAGAAAGATGCAAAAAGCAAGAAGCGGAAGAGAGAGTGGTTAGAACAAACAAGGTTACTTCGCAGGGAATTGAATTTGAAGAATCAGCAGCACAAATAGACTGGATGGAGGTACTGTTGTAGTACTCGATGTCGCAGAAAAATATTGCATAATTATTTGTTTAATGAAACGTCTTGTTTACCCACCGCAGCTAGTCACCAAGCGTATAGTAGTGGCAATTGTTCAGTGTAATATTATTATATGAGTATGAGTATGTCTGGAGTCTTTTGTTGTTTTCACTTGGAAACTGGGAGGAGTGTATAGGAATGGAATATGACGCTACAAGAGTAAATGCTTTTTGGTTAAGATCACACTTGCAATGCATGGTTATAAAGAAGTCCGCAGTCACTGTGGACTTCTTTATAACCATGCATTGCAAGTGTGTTCAAGAAACGTTTTCATGGGTTTGCAGTCAAGAATATGAGGCTAGAAAGGAAATAAGTCGTTTCGTGTGTGATAAATATACAAATGACGCAATTACGTTCTTCGTGCAAAAGGCAAAGTTATATCAAAGTAGTGTTGTATATTAGGTAGAACCCGGTAGATAGACGAGTAGCCTATAGTCATATTTTGACAGAGTGTGACGCGAGCTGTCATATTAAAATAGAGTAAGGTTTGATGAACCGAATATTTTCATAAATTGTTTGACATGGACACTTCTACAGGCGATATATGTTATATTTAATAGACAAACCTTGTGAATATTTTGCATGGTGTATAATGTGTTGTAGACTCAGCAGCCGGTTTTGAACTGAGAATTAAGAAGATAACAATAGAAACGATACATACAGATCTGAGTAATCCTTAAATTGGTCACGATGGCCTACCTCCTTCTTCCGTCTCCATTCACTCCCTCATATCTCTCGTAATATATATCGCTCCTATCTCACTCCACACTCTCCATCCTCTCTTCGTCTTTCCATCCACGTGCCTTCCTTAGTCTGTCTGAAAATATCAACTCATTTCAATGCTCCTCCCGTTTTTTTTCCACACCTGACCTTGACATTTCTTAGATTACAAGACTCCCGATAGCTGGGGAGCATAAGTGTAGCTGAACTCAGTAAAAAAGGTCTGAGCCTGATTATCGTACCCTGATTAGTTCCTCTTATTTTCAACTGACTTGGCTTCCAATTTGTCTAATTTCCGCCATCTTCAATTCTATTACTGTTTTGTCGAGTAACTCGCAAAATGTTTTTTGCTCAAGCTTAGTAGCTATACAAAAGAACGTCTGCTTCTGTAAGCTCCATCACTTTAGATGATCAGAGTCAGTTCTAAATAATCCCAGTTAAAAGATGCTTTTTGAATAGAGCCTACTGTGATACATTGTTTAATTGCAGTTTTTCTTATCGCAACATAAAAACTTCTGTTAATCGAAAAAAGGAGATATCTGGAGAATAACGTTTGTTTAAGAATTTAACACTTGACGTGTTGGAGAAATTGGATGCTGCAGGACATCCTTCACACAGGTGCATTGAATGTTCAGTAGATATAAATACCGTAGGCTTAATGCCGTTTCCTGCAATGAGATCAACAGGCGAGTGAGCTACAGGCATATCATGTAGACACTTGGGTTCTAGTTAAAATAGGTCCAGTAGTAAAAGTTCAGTTATTTATCCATCTGAGCATATTACAGCCCTCCTATACCTACGAGAGCAGAATGTTAATTGCTATGGAGACAGAAACTGCGGGCTATTGCTGGCTTGGTCTTAGTGTGTATCCTGCACCTCTCGATATCTGTCTGTCCGCTGTTCTGCTCTTTATGTGCCTGTATGTGTAACTGTCCTACCTCCTAGGAGTGTTCAGCCAGTGTGTATATTTGCAGGCTGCTATTATAAATCTTCTACTTCTGCTTGTATCGTCCGATCAACGGAAGCATGGCTCCACAACGGACGGTAGGAATGGATGCGCCGACCCCAGACTAGAGCGAAGCCTCAGAGGGAGGGATGAGCGGATGGAAGGACGGATAAACGAATGGATGGACGGAGGGAAGACGGCGGAAGGGCGGGAGAAGAGTGGAAGAGACGAAGGTTGGAGGAGGAGAAGGCTGGAGGAGGAGAAGGAGGAGTAAAAAGAGGAGGAGGAGGAGGAGGAATATGACGAGAACTTTGGTGGTGAAGGAAAGGTTTGGTTGAACGAAAGTCCTTTGCGATCGGATGAAGCTTGGATTACCCGGCCTTCCTCCTGGAAGAGATTAATACCAATTATACAACTAAGTGTTCTGCAACCTTATGTAGCTCACATTTATAAATAAAAGGCGAAACTATAAACGGAGAAGGTGGGTTGTTGAGTTTAAAAAGGTATAAAATTCACCGAAGCTTTAAACTGAACTTGTGATGAAATAAGAGGTAGGCTCACAATTGTCTTCCTTTTTCACAAGTTAAATCTTACATAACATAGTATAAACATCGCAAGGAGCGACTAAGAGCTGACCTTGTTATAAGACAACAGCATCGTTGCTGTGGAATTCAGTCTAATATGTAACTTGTATAATCATCGCAATGGTTGGAGGATCGGTCTTCATGTATCCTTCACAATCTGTGAGCTCTATGGTATGACTTTGTAGGCCCTTCACTCGTCGAAATGCCTTATCCACTCCTGCTATGGAAGACTACGCTTGTTTTCAACCAGCTGTTAACCTCTTAAAATAAAACATTTTCTGTTTTGGTTCGATCAATCAATCAACAATAACCGACTCTGAGATTTTCCATCTCGGTTGCATCTTTCTCGATCGACCAATCCATTTCCAACCGTCCATTCTCTCAATTAATTATTGAACACTTCGATATGTGGCACTTTGAGACTGTTAGCTGCGTTCTGATAGGCAAAATACAGGCGTTGCATGTTCACATATGCATAAGACTGGTTTCTCTAGCGCTTCGTTTAGCAAAGATCTTCAGATTATACCAGGTAACATTAGTGCCTACAAATAATGGCGCAATCAACCTCATAAGTCCTATTAAGTCGGATGTCCAAACATTTATTGAGGTCTTATCGACATTGGTTGACGAGGATATAAGTAAGATAGGAAGAAAATAGGAAGTAGCACCGTCTAAAGGCATCATGATCTGCATTATAAAAAGTTTTACAGATAACTTTGTTCTAAATAATGCCATGAGTAATACATTGCGATATCATACGACGCATTGTAGCTAATAATAATAATAATAATAATAATAATAATAATAAATAATACAATCTAACATGCCAGACATAGTAATACCATTCATGTAGAATTTTCGGTGTCATCTTTGGAAATCACGCGGAGGGGAAAGCTAACAGTTGCACGATGCAGTCTTCCATATTCTGTAAACTATCTTATTTATTCTGTACTAGCTTGGCACTCGGCGTTCGCCCGGGTTGAGACAGGATTTGGCCCTGGAGAGGAGGAAGACGGCAGCCGCGGGTTTCACCAACCCCTGTACTGGGTGTCCGAGGTGTTCCCCGAGCGAACGGCAAAGGTTTCGAGCCCTAAAAGTGTGCAAATGCGTACAGAGTACAAACCCATCCGACCGGCTGTGCAAACGTATATCTTCTGAACAAAAGGTGTGGCAGACAGATATTATATGCAGATATTTTGAACCTCTGATGCGGCCCTAGTTTATAGCTACATGTAATCCTGCTTTTTAAGTTCGTTCAATCTTAATACTGTTGGATACTCATCTAATGCGCGTTTATGACCGTCGATACTTTGTTGTATCATTGTATGGCTGCCTAAACAGCAATGGTGAGCAACCACTTCGATTATTTATCCCATACTCAGCTAATGCACTTTCTTCCATTGCATTGCCTCATCTAAAATTAAACGTCTAATAATAATCCAGAATAATCCGTATAACCACTAAAGCACAAACACCATCACAAACATCTCAATACTCCAATGTATACAATACATATGCCAGATATTCGCGTCCACCGCCCAGGTCAACTCGCCTTTTGTCAAAACTTATAATTTCTTAGGCCATAGGAGTATCCTCTTTCCAATCATGCAACCGATCCATTATCTAGGATGTGCCAACTTTTTGGCACAAAAGCGCGGACGACAGGAAAGGTTTAGGTGTCCAAAAGGTGATCACGGTATATCCAGTGATTGCGGATTGATACAGATAAAACAAAAATGAGGGAAGTCTGCAGATATAATCAAATAATCTGCTGATATGATTTGCAGATATAAGCGGTATCGCGTCAATTGATCCCCCGTCAGTTGATACCCGTCAATTGGTCCCCTAGTCAATTGATCCCCTCGTCAATTGATCCCCTCAAATCTCTAGGCTTTGCGCCACACAGACTTGTAGCTGATACTATTAGTTAACAAAAGATTGATGTTATACAGATTTACAAAATAACGTTATAAAATAACAAATTAATGCCCAGGCTTCGTGTCACTCCGCTCTGTAACCGCTTACGACCGTTCGGGAATTCTTTAATATATCAGGGCAATGGCTCATTTATCCCATGCATAGACGCTTATGCTTAGGACTTTATGCTGATAAACTAATCATATCATGACTCTCAAAAATTACGCTTTTCAACGGCTTTTGTATTTTTTATCATTCTAACATTCGTGCTCTTTTACATCGTTCTTTTAATAAATGGAGAAAGTCGAAAGTTGATCATGAATGTTAAATCAATTGGGCTGGGTTCAAAAGGCATGGGATCAATTGACGAAGGGACAATTGACGGAAGATCAATTGACGGGGATCAACTGACGATTCCCCCAATCAAAAGACGTAGAACCATATAATCAGATATCTGCAGATATAATCAATCAATCAATATCGTTTTTATTGACTCCAATCACAGTAATTATTTAACAGTACATACACACAACCATTGCCAGTATAATTAAAAATAGTACGATATTCGTGAGTATCTAAACGAAAAACGTCCCTTCACACTTCATCTGTTTTAAAGTGTGAAGACATTTTTCGTTTAGACACTTCAAGGAATCTGAAGTCAATTCCTTTGAAATTCTATTTTCAATTGATTTGGTTCAAAACTGGTTTGATTGACTATTATTAAGTCTACCTAAATAGAACGGGTCTGATGATAAGAGATATGGTCAAATAGATGTAGGATTGACGAAGAGCAGTATCCCTGAATACAGACTAGATTGATGAAAAGATGTATCCTTAAATAGAAGTTGGATTTATGAAGGTATTGATTTGCCTGAGTGGAAGTTGGATTGATGACAATGATCATGGTCATTGTCATTGGTCATTTGATTCCAAGGGTTCAATACGTGCGTGTTAAAGCGCTATATGAAAGAATGACTAACGGACGGACAATTAAATCATCAATAATTGGAATTGTCATCAGATGCCATTATTGAATCATTTACACGCGATAACATGCTTTGTAATGATCGCGCAGTGATTTTCAACGCGCGGTAATTAACGGCTCGGTTCTGGGCTGTCGGCTATTGAATGGTGCCGAATAATACGTAGAGGAGCCTGTAGCAAATAATGCTAGACCCTATTACTTGAGCAACTGGGATAATGCGGAATTCAATGACAATTTAGTTCGTTCAAGAGTTGAATTGCAGTTTGGGATATAAATCTGTTGGAAAAATTCAAAATTGAGGCGAGTAGTGCATGGAGAACAGTGGAGTGCGAGAAATGAACGATGATGAGCGGGTGGAACGGGGTGGTTGGGAGAGTGAACAACAGATCGAGAGGATACCTTGAATGGTGTGTGCAAGGTTAACAGTACGACTTTGAAGTAGATTTTAGACACTCTAGTCATTTAGGAACTGGAGTGATTTATGTTGATGCATCGGTGTCCCCGGTAAGTTAACGTGCAAATAGGAAACATCAGTTCCTAAGATAATGCAAGAACACACGAGGAGAAGAAGCAGATATTGCTCCTCACCTCATCGCCATAGATAAAAGAACCAGATGGACAGAGTGGAACTAGAACCAATACGAATAATGGCTACGTCGAATAACCGGAAATGCTAAATTCCAACAATAATGACGAGAGAGAAGATGCAGCAATAGCTTTCCATCATTTACGAACCAAGGATGATAGATAGCGACCAGACTCAGGACATTCATGCAGCAGATAAAACTGCGTCTTATGAATGTTGTTTTGATGAAGATCAGAATTTGTCTTTATATCAGTTGAGTTTATCTGGAATGTCAAGGATTATTTCTGTACATTTGCAGACAATGAGTTGAGTCTGTAATTCCAATTCATTCCAAGGGAACGACTTGACTTTGCAGATTCATTTTGCAACTAGGAGAGTGGTCGAGCGCATTGGTTCATTCTCATTTCTGAACATAGAAGTCAGTTGGAGAGGCATTGGCTGCTCCTCTCTCATCATTCCTCGGATCACACTGTATATAGGCTATCAGACACAGTATACACATGTGTGAGAACTTTTTACTTTTCTGCATCGCCTATTCTAGTTGTGGGTTTCTAGTTCTGTACTGCATTGGGTTAGTAGTTGTCTCAGCCAACCCACTCGATATCAATATTTAATTGACTATCATTTATCAAGTGCTATTTAAGACGTAGAATTCTGCAGAATTGTGCTTTTATTCCTTCGTTATCCACATTATCCAGATCAACTTTAGACATTTATGCTGAATCTAATTCAGAACAGCTGTCTTAATTTAAGATTATAATAAAATAAATATTGTTTAATAATTATAACAATGCGATGCAAATGGACATGATGGATGGACGGACGGAAATTGAATCCAGTCTGCGGCTGAAGTATGATGACTAAGTGATTGACTTAGGACAATTCCTAGGGAATCGATGCATGAAATAGTGGGAGTTGTCGGTCTTAAATACTCTTAAATACTCTTAAATGCTCTTTTTATGGATAGCAAGTGACCAGAAAGAAGTGAATCAGAGCGAATGCAGACTGAGCAGCGACAATGAGAGATGATGTAAGTAGTGGAAAAAATCGAGGCCAACCCTGAGGGATTGTTCAAGAAGGTGGTCGTCGTGACAGAGAGTTCCGGCGAACTATCGAACTTGTAACTGATATAATATGCATCTTTATTGAAGAAATAGTCGAAAGAAAACTAATACCGAGTGTTCTGTGAGGAAGTGATAATCGGTTCGAAAAGGAACGACCGAGAGACAATTAGACAGAAATTGAAGGAACGACCAGACGAGATTAGTTCGGAAGAGAAGAATCGAGACGAAAGAAAAACCAAGTTAAATCTTATAAGTAGATTTGTTCGGAACGAAGAAAGGAGGAGCAGATTAGACTGGAACGGACGAAAGACTCTCCTATCAATGTAAGCTAACCATGTTTTAATTTCATACGGAACTCATTATGATTTTATATATGATATTAATAATTATAAATTTATCTGACTAATTAATGTTTAGAGAAGTAAATATGTCTCAAGAATCTTTCGATGGAATTTTGATCAAAGAGAATGTGGGAGAAGGAGAAGAAGAAGTCAGCAGGACAAATACTCCAATGTATCACCCTACATCTGCCATGGAAAACATGATGGACCGACAGTTGCAGATGATGTGACAGATACAAGAAAATATAGCTAAGATGACCGAGAAGTTGACAGATAATGAAATGCGGATGATTGAAAGTGAGAAGAGAGTATCAAACATAATGCAAAGACTGAAGGAACCGGATGAGACATTACTTGAAATTGTTAATCTTCTCAGACGGACAGAAAAAGTAACCCCGACCGACGTTGCAAGTAGTCAATTGATACAGTTCCCGATAATGCAACGAAATGCCATAGTATCGAAACGAACCTATAGGCCTACTGTATGAAGACAGCAGTAGCTTTCCTTAATGGCTCCGCGCATGCTCCACTCTGGACCACTAGAGAAACCGATACATCGGGAAGACAAGTGACGGGCTAAATGTGGAAAGTGAAGGGATTAACTTACGGAGA